>JAMQGT020000382.1:0-114625 GCA_024447675.2 Pterophyllum scalare | reverse complement strand
TATGTTTTTTTATTTCTGGACTCAGACTACGTATTGCTGTACCTTACTAAACCCACTGAATGAAGCCCAGCTGAAATCTTACAGCAGCTAACAGAGCTCAGATCAGAAAATTGATCAATTACATCTGCAGGCCATTTATTGCCAATAATTTCAATTCAGTAAAATAATATTCACTTTGACCTGGAGACAAACTAAAGTGATTTCCACGTTTCCTTTATGAGGCCGTGGGAAAAGCGAATAAACAGAGCACTGAACACATAATTTACAACTCGAGATAATATTCTTTTCTTATGAATCAGCATGCATTTGATGATCACAAATACACAAGATTAACAACCAACTTCAGCACTGCTGTCTTGTCTTATTTCCATAGATCTGTATCACCAAATGAGCACACACTGAGCCTAAAGCAGGAAGCCAGGGTCACAAAGAGCGCTGACAACAACCGTCCTGATAACCATCATCTCTGACTGGGGTGTTTACATTTTATCAAGACAGTTAATGCACACAAAGCCTGGCCATGTACATCCCTCTGCTCAGATGACAGCAGCAGTTTAATGACATTTTATATCCCAAACAGCTCAATAAATGTTGCATGAATTGATGAGATTATCCTCTGAATAAACAGCATTAAATCAATCAGACCCTGCAGCACAGCTCTAAACTGCTTTCTTTTCAAGGACTAAACTGTGGCAGATATTTGGCATCAACAGCAGCTCTTAATCTATATTCTGTTTACCACTAGTGGAGCCTCCATGAGCTGCAGGAAGGAGTGGAGGCTTAGGGTGGACAGGGGTTTCCTCATGCAGGTCAAAGGGCAGCGCTCGGAGGTCATCGGGGTCGTGAACCCACTGTGTACTCTGCAGTGGAGGAACCACACTCGAGACAAACGAGACGATTCGTTTACGCTGAAAGAGACAGACGCAGTTAGACTGCGACATCTGCAGGCCACTTTACAACCCACCGCAATCCCAGCTGCTTCTTCTCTATGCTGTCTTACATAATTAGTGTCCTAACTGACGCCTGCTCTGTTCATAGAAAAAGGGTAAAGAAACCTTACCCAAGGTGCTTCAACACAGGTCCTCCTGTTATGAGAATGAACTGATATTTGGATCCATACACGTATGCCGTCTCCATAATCGATCTGTGCTCTTAAGAAAAACAACACGTTTAATCAAGCAATAAGACAATACGTGTTTCACAAAGTATGATCAAACCAGGAGTCAACTACTCAAAGCTTTACCGATCGTGATGACCTCAAATCAAAATCATGACCAATTGAACATTTTACCTCAATTTCAATTAATGAACAATAATTATTATCATTATTATTTCTATACACACTCTGTTATCGCCTCTGTATATAATGGGGGAAGTACTAACAGAAATGAAAAACTCGATTAGAAGTTCTGAATGATGGTTTTGATTCATTTTCCCAGGCATGAACAGATTACTCCCCCTCCTGTCCTTCTTCCCATACCTTGTGTTCCCAGACTGCAGACGTAACCCAGAACAATGTCTTTCTTCCCTCTGGCTGCCTTTTCCATGGCAAGGAGGTCAGCGTCTGTGTGGACATACTTGATCTCATCACGCAGAATGGCGCTGGAAGAGAAAAGCTGTCTTCAACTAAATGTCAGCTACACATTTGGCTCCCTTTTTTATTTATTGTTTTTCTTACGATCAATGACGCCCACCAAAGGACAAAAAGCAATGACGGATTTTTGCCCTGCATCAATCCCACTGGGTCCTCTAAATGTATCTAGCTGTAAAGGGTTACAGTTAAAGCTTCATACTATAACACAGGGAGTATGGCTCACTTACAACAGGACTTCAGAGACTATGGAGTTGACGTCAAAGATGGTGTCCAAATCAAAACTCAAGAACTCCTTCCCGCCTCTATCATCAGAAAGATGAGAGCACAGTTAGAGGGATTCCAACCACACAGACACAGAAATCCTCTCCACGTGAACGTCTTAGTGTCCAGTTTCTCACTGCTTTGAAAAGCTACTGATTTAACTTTATGGACATTTTGGAGGCTTTTGCTTTTCTTTTTTTTTTTTTGCAGTTACTTTCACTCACCACTTTTCAGGTCCACCAAAAATCTAATGCAAACCACCACACTGGCTTTGCCACAAAAACTACTTTTAAGGAGAAACTGTCAAAGTCAAAAAGTTCACTTTATGTCAAAAAGTTTATTTTTACTGAGGTCGAACGTTGGTGGCAGTTGTGTTCTGGATTACATTTAAGTTTCCAGAATACTTTGTCTGTGTCCAGGTATAAAGCTTCATATAGTATTATTTATGCCTGGGAAGTGTATATCAATGAGGACAGCTGGGATAACATCTACTGAATCACTGTATTTGTCACAAAAGTTTTAGCAGTAGCCCCCACCCAAACTTAGGTAAAGTTCCCGTGGCCTCTGGGGCAGAGGTTGTACTGTGGTTGCCAACAGATGAATTTTGGAAACCCATGCCATGAAGCTCCCGCTGCACGGATCTTGTGCTGATGTTCATGCCAGAGGAGGTTACTGAGTCAGTTGCCGACTTTAATGCACTATGAGCCTCAGTCCTCAGCGACCCCCGCTCTGTAACTCTGCCACTCTGTGGCTGCATTGCTGCGGGTCCCAAATGCTTCCACTCTGCAACACTGTTTACAGTTGGCCTGGAATGTCTAGGAGGGATGCAATTTCACAAACTGACTAGTGTCAACAATGGCATCCTATCAAAGTCCCACACTCGATCACAGTGAGCTGCAGAGTGACTCATTCTTTCACAAACGTTTGTAAAGGCTGGCTGCACGGCTAGGTGCTTGATTTTTGGCAAAGGAACTGAAAACACCTAAATTTAAAGATTGTGGCCCAATCCTTTTGTCTATTTAGTGAAGTTTGGTGGAATAAGTATGCCTGTTTACCAGCATAATCATTGTCCAATTGCTTGCGGAGAGATAGTAAGGGAAGCATGTTCAGGTCATTGTGGAACCAACCCCTACTGAGCACTATTCAACCTACCTGAACAAAAAAGCTGTGCGCAGCAGCCGCTCTTCTGTGCAGTATGTGTGAACCAGCTCTTTGTTACAGTTCACCTAAAAAGCAACAAGAAAAAAAGAAGATTCAATGTCAACTTCTATGACTGAGGAAGCACAGGGCGCACAGGGTGCTCCACTTACCGTACCAACTAGTACTCCGTAATCCTGAAGAGCTTCAGCAGACTTCTCCAACTCCACCAGGAACAGAGAGATGGTTGGAGTAACTGGAAACAGAGGAGGGGAATAAAGCACTCCTTTCCATTAACCTGACTCCAGAGCTCTCCAAGATAAGCAAACAGTTTTAATGTATGCTGAGTTTTCCCATCCTCGCCTTGTGCTACACTTTCAAATCTATTAGACTGAAATTTCTATAAAATGCAACCTTCACTATAAAAGGTTTAACCACAATAAAGACAACATCTGTGACAGATCGGGCGCTGATAGCCACCGTGATGGGACAGCTCTCCTGATGTGCCGCCTAATTTTGTGAGTGATACATAAGCTCTGTGGCTCGTTCTTCATCACCGAATGTCTGAATGAAGACGTGAGAAATATAAAAGGTAAAAGCCAGACAGCATGTCATCAATTTAACAAATGGATGAAGCACCAATGCTATGGATCTAGTTGTCTGAAAGGGGATTATTGCAAAGATTAAATGGACAGTGGATTATAAAATAATAATAAACTCCCACAGTTGGGAGTTTCTGCATACCTGTGTTGACTGGAAGCAGCTACAGTGTTGCTGTTACGCAGCTCTTGACGGTGAACTAGACTTTACTATGTTCAGGTGTGTTTTTAATATTGTGTCCCAGCGTATTTATTGAACAGCCCAATGCTGAGGCACAGGGACCTTCTCAGCTCTCAGTTTATCAGCTGACACTGGCTCCGCCGAGTGTTACTGATAGCTAAGATGGCCAATAGTTATCTGTTGTGTCATGCTGTGTGTTAGGTAAATGCTCAAACATTGTGTGATGAAGAGCTAAAAGATTTTTAAATAACAATAAATAAAAACACTGATGAAAAAAGATGTTTACCTCTACATCACCTATCAGCATGATATCAGCTGGAAATTTCACAATGGATGCATCCATAAAAACAACCAAAATGACCGCAAAGAAGTGCACAATGATAAAAATGAGACACTAAATGACGCACTTATATAGAGATGCAAAATGACCCCTGTAAGCGACTAAGTGGCTGAGTCGAGACACAGAAAAAGCCTAAATGAAATGCAAATTCAATAATGTGAGAAAGAAAATCTACAATATGAGACGACTGAGCTGCAGAATGAGACAAATCTGAGAAAGCAAAACAAGCAGAGCTGAAAGAGTGCACTGGCAGGCCGACTGTCACACACTGTTTATACACAGCCCAAAACAACACATTGCTGCTTTGGGATCCATTTTGGTCTGTCTAACCCTCCAGCATCATCTACAATCTCTGAGAAGCTCCCCTTCAGTCATTCATGTTTATGCTCTCATGCAAATGTGCTGCACAGCTCCTTATGTCATGAAACTGGTGTAAGGATGGCAGCTGATGTCATCAGCATAGTCAAATCATCAACATGCACCTTTTTCTGTAAGCACGCAGTGACCCCCCCCCCCCACGTGTTTCAAATCACATGCCTGGTAATGAAAAGTGTGGGATCTCTGAGAAATGTATTGCAGCTCAAGTGTAGGTAGCATTAACAGTGAAGCAGCCTACCTTGATGCTCAAAATAGATGAACATCATCTTCCCAGAATGCAATTTCTCATAAAAGTCTGCAGCTGTGTATTCAATTAGGTCTGACGTGTTGGCTTTGTCTGTGCACCGTCCTGACCTCATCCACAGCAGGAAGACAGCAAACCACATCCACATCATGGCTGAGGTGTGTTCTCTGCAAGAAACGCTGACGTGAAAGGAGCACAGAAATGAGTGGGTTTTATGGTCAGGCTGCTTCATTGCTTTGATGTAAGTTTAAATATAGTGGCTGTAATAATCTCAGCTTAGGGGAAGCCCCAAACTGTCATATGTGGGACTCGCTGTTATTTTATGTGGCCTACACTATGCTAGAACTAGTTCAAATTTCTTGTTCAGCTCAATTTAATTAACAAGAGCGTGCAGAAAGTGACAAAAACATGCTACCTGTTACCTGAAGAAGCAGAGTGCAGGGAAACCTTAGGGTTCCACTTGTTTCTTTCCAAGTGGCAAAAACCACAACAAAGCCTTGATGAAGGGAGAAACAAACATTACGACGATAACTGTGAATAAAAACCTGTCTTACAAATTTAAAAATCAGAACAAAGTCTAAAACTGACGCTTTAGGTTTTTCTTAAAGGCTAGTTGATTAGCTAGGCTTGTTAGCTGCCTACTGATGGATATTCGTTGGAAGGGCTTTAAATGGCTAACAGTCAGGTGACGTTAGTTTAAAATTTATCATATGCATGTCGCTGTACTGTCCGTGGGGGGTGGAGGCCCAAGACAAAAAAAGAAGTTTGCAGCGTTGTTTTTCACCGGGTTACACAGTGAAATCTGACAATGTATATTTAAAGAGGGACTCTCCATTCTTAGCGGAACACTAGCCAACTCTGCACTTCCTGTAAGCCTTTCACAATAAAAGCGCTATAAATTTCATTCTTTTTAAAATTTTGTTTCGTTTCATTCATCTACCAGACTCTTTGCTTGTTTTGTTTTTTTTTATAAATATTTTACATTTAATTTTTTAGTAGTTTCAGCATTTCAGATTTTGTACTACAATTCAAACACAAAACTTAGGCCCCGTTTACAGTGGAAACGGTTTTTTTTTTGGCCGTTGTCGTTTCCGAAAAGTGACGCGTTTACACGGAGACATTTCAGAAACGATCATTGTACAATTTTGTTTCACTTATATCATCCAAAAGTCTTGAGCCATTTGTCATTGCTTTATATTTTTTCTAGGAAAATGGGAAATGGATTTTTTTCCCTCTGACATGATTTTCAGATACTGTTCATCTGCTGTAGATATTTGCGTTTGTCCTTCAATTTACCAGCTTCTCCGTCTTTTTTTTTTTTTAAGGACACCCTGCACATCATGCCAAAATATGCCAAGTTTTCAGCTAATGGATCTTTGGGGAATCACCTTGTTGGTGCAAAAATACTATCTTACTCAAGACCATTTAAAAATTTTCAAGGCGGTCTGACTTCTTGGAAGTAAAACGGAAAGAAATTAGTTCGCTCAACGTTTGCATTTATTTTTCTAGTGTGTTTTTGGTATGCAAGTTTGCACTCTTACATTGAAAGCATAAGACGTTTCTAAAAGTATTAGGTCCTTCTAACTTGACGCAGTTTTGAGACAATTATTTCGATGCATTTGTCTCTCTCTAGCAGGGGGAGAGACGCCCACTCGCTTCTTTGAACCAAACAGATCAGAGAAACGCTTTGACTTCAGCAAACCACCAATCATAAGAGCGTAGGGGCGGAAACTCCGCAGCTGACATCATCGTAACCCAACGAAGTATGAAGGTTCTGGAGGCTGGGCGGCTCGATTAGCCAATGAAATGGCGTACTGAAAAAAGTGGGCGTGGGCTTGAGTTTCACTGAGGAGATCGGAAACTAGCTAGAATGTCCGGCTCGAGAGTCAGATGTTTCCCACGAAAACAAGGCTGGTGATGAGCCAAGATGGCGGCCTGCGGAGAGCTAGTTTCCGCGCTAATTGAGAGCAAGGGGGCGGGTCTATAATAGCTGCATCACAGCTGATCTGGAGGTTTTCCCCCCTCAAGTTGTTTTTTGCAGAGAGCAGCTTTGCAGAGAATCACAAGGGGACCTCTCTCTTGTTTTCCTTTCCTCTGGCTTGTTATTTTAACCTGGCGCTTTCAAAAACTAAATCCATTTTTTTCTCCTTAGCTCCATATCGAATTTAAAGCACAGCGCAGTTTCACAATGCCACTTCTTTTCAGAATAAACTGCTTTTATCGTAATTTTTCACCCGCACACCCTCGTCTTTTTTGTCATCCACAGTGAATTTAGCACAGGTCTGACCCAGTTTTAAGTGTGTTTGCCTTCACTGCACCCCATGCGTTAGTGCGAGCCGCCGGTGGAGATGTTTTCGGCAGGAGAGGAGGTTCATTCCCAGTTGTTTACCTCACTGACGGAGTCCTCTGGAGCTGCAATCTCCCCGACACTGGAGCTCAGTCTAACTACCGTCTACACCGTCCTCTACTGCCTCCTGTTTGTTTTCGTCTACCTGCAGCTCTGGCTCATTTTGCACTACGGACACAAGCGTTTCAGCTACCAGAGTGTGTTTCTGTTCCTGTGTTTGCTGTGGGCAGCGCTGCGGACGACGCTCTTCTCTTTCTACTTTAAAAATGTGGTGCAGGCCAACCAGCTGCAGCCTTTGGCCTACTGGCTGCTCTACTGCTGCCCCGTCTGCCTGCAGTTCTTCACCCTCTGCCTGCTCAACCTCTACTTCACACAGGTGAGCTGTGTGTGTGTGTGTGTGTGAGAGAGAGAGATTTGCAGGGTTTGTGTGAGACCCGATTTCATAAAATTGCTGACGTTGCAGTTTGTTTTGTTTGTGTTACTCATTCTGTACATATGACTTTACATTTAATACACAGTTTAACTTGCATACAGGTAAATGGCACTGTGAATATGTCGTGTTGCACTGTATTGACTCATTACATTAACCCAGTATGCTGTAGGAAAAGTTATGCCAACCATGTCAGCTTTCAAGAGGCTATCCTTGAATTAGTTATTATCAAAGCTTCCAGCTCTCCCGGGGTTCTGACGGGACTTCTGTGACCTTAAGTTGCATTTGATGAAAACTTCACTTGGAATTGGTTTTGGTTTTAAGATGCATCCTCGACCATCCACCGGCCCTAAATACAAGCATAAATATCCACCAAGACACAATTTGATCCAAACTTCTCAGCCAGCTGCTCAGGGATGCATTTGTCTACCTGTCTGGTGTAAGTGCCGGTCACAGGCAACCAGGAAAATGCATCCGCACTGTTCTTTAGGTCTCCTACTGCATATCTTTGCAAGTCACACATTACTTTGCCCTTTCAGTCTGAATAGACTGTATGGATGTTGCCACCATAATGTCACAGGTGCTGTGTTTGAAGGACATGAAACTGTTAAAAGCACCGAGCGTATATGAATGAGAATCCAGGTTTAAGGCAAAACACACTGACAAAACACCTGCAGAGGCCTTTGAGCTTAAGGCAGGGTTTGCAGACACGACAACACACAATAGAGACACTTGGCAGGTGAACCAGTGATCACAGATCATGACACACACCTGTAAAAAGTAGGTTAATGTGACGTAAAAGTCGAAGGTCAACCTTATGTTCTACAGCTAATACAGCTCCTGTGTGTTTCATGAGTTCATAGCTGTATGATGGCTCATCATCATTAGCATTCAGGTTTGTATTTTAATAAAAACCTATCAAATGAACATACTTGTAAAATATGGATATTGTCACTTTTTATAGCTGTCCATGAATCAAAGGTATAGGCAGCCACAAATTCACCTCCAAAGGTGCAATGAATGCACCATAAGACAAATAAGAGACTTTAGGAAATTGTGTTGGACATTTTATACTTTTTGTTTTTACATTATACTCCACCAGCCACTTTATTAGGTACACTTAGTACTAGGCTGGACCTCCCTTTGACCTTCAGAACTGCTTTAATTCTTCATGGCGTAGATTCAACAAGGTGCTCATGTCAATACACGATAGCGCCACGCAGTCGCTCCAGGTTTTGTCAGCATGAATTGTTGCTACAAGGCAGATCCATGCTTTTGTGTTATTTATACCCAATTCACACCCTACCATTTTTAATGTTGCAGCAGAAACTTTCAGGAGTGGTGCCCACTGTGGTCTTCTGCTGCTGTAACCCAAATCTTTGATGTGCTGTGCAGTCAGAGATGTCCCTCTGCATGCCTTGGTTGTAAGGAATGGTTATTTTAGTTATTGTTGCCTTTCTGTCCTCTGGATATATCTTTTCCCTCCATACCTAATGGATGGATATAAGCGTGGTATCAGTCTTCTTATTGAAATGTTTGTCATAAATTGAGAATAGCAAAGCTATCCCGTGAGCTAGTCATATATCTAGAGCCAGTTTTTCATTGCACAGTGCCTGAAATGGCAGCAATACCCCACCTAAATGTATGCAGCCAAATAAATGTGGCCACAGTGATTACCATTGGCCTACATGTTCTTTAGTGGGCTGACTGGTTTGAGGCAGTTTGGGTTGGTTTTGAAAGCTTTGCAAATGGACTCGGTTCTCATGTCCTGGGGTGAGAGAGCCTAGCCTCCTGTTAGTGTTTCCTATGCAGTGCAAGTGGCCTGGAGAAAGAAAACATCCCTGTTTGCTCACTGCTGTCACAGTTGTTTAGCACCTGCCCATGTTGGGAATATCATGTGACCGGCCAGCCCAGCGGACAAACATTTTCCAGCCTGTGGTTTTTACGTCCGGTCCGGAGCACCTACACACTCGGGGTCTTTTAGCCGGGAACGCCACCACAATTTACTGGTGTGTCATGTGTCTCATTTACATACAGCGAGAGTCAAAAGGAAGCTTGTCCGACTGGCTGAGTGGAGGTTTGGTAATGAAACTAATGGTGTCTTATGACTGCTGATTAGTCATTGTTGCTTATCAACTGACCTGCAAAGGCACACAAACTCCTGCCTCTCACCCTGTGACAGCTGGGATAGGATCCATCCCCCCCTCCCGCAACCCTGAAAAGTATAAGCGGAAGAAAATGGATGGATGCATTAAAATGGCAAAAATGAATCACACCACATAGAAACATTTTTCCTTTTCATAAATTGGGGTTATTCCATATCTTCTAAATGTGTCACTATAGCTCTAAATATAAATTTATCTACGCATGTTGGGAATGTCACGAGACTTGCCAGCCAAGGGAGCAAACATTTCCAGCTTGTGCTTTAACATCTAGCCGAATTTGAGGATTATATATCAGATGATGATATATATATATTTCTTTTAAATAGAGCATGCAGGCCAAACTGAAAGCACACGCTGCAGTGAACTTGACAAGCTCATTAAAAGCAGAAAATACTGTTTTTTCCCCTTCTTCTATTTTAACATCATTATTGTTTAAAGTTGCTATAACCAATATTTTTACGTTAGCAGTGTCACTCGCAATGATGGAGCAGCAGAGGAAGAATTTTAGCATCTTTCAGCTCTTCTTAAACTACCTTCATCATAGCATCATACGTGAATAGATATCAAAAATATTGCACTGGTTTAATATTAACACCCAGACAAATATTGCCTTGTTTAAATGGGACAAAAGCCAAAAAAGCTGGAAACCGAGGACAGGTTGACACTTATTCAGGGTTAACTGGAAGTGTCTTCACTGAACGGTCATTAATGTTTGCTTTTTGTGATGTGAATATGACTCGTAAAAATTGTCATTTCATTATGTCTACTGGAACAGGTCACAGAGGAGAGGATACAGCTAGCTGTCAAACCTTCAATTCTACTCTTAAGAAACTGGAACTGTATGTTATTGAAAGATGGCTAAATGGCAACATTAGAATGAAGTGCACATTAATCAATAATTATGATAAAGCATATGATTTTACAGAATTTATATTTTTACTTTAGGTACAATAATTATCTTCTGATGCTAAAACTGTTGTACTGTTGCTTCAATAAAGTCATTACTTTTATTTAAGAGTCTAAATATTTGTTTTGCCACCTTGCAAACAGTTATTCATTACAAAGCAATATTTAAACTCGTGCGCACATTCGAGCAGCATCTGTGCTTTTAGTATCAGCACTTCCCTGCCGAACGGCATTCTTTAATGTCGAATTCCCTCTTTGGCTGAAAGCTGACGTATCATCATGCCTCTGCTGTGTGACACACACGTGCATGTGTGGAAATGGTGGCTTTCTGATGAGCCAGCTGTGACTCCTGACCTGTGATTTACTTCCCTTTTATTAGATTTTTTTTTTCCTGCTTCTTTCAGAAAGTGATAATGTAATGATCAGTTTCCTGTGCTGAGATAAAACTCAGTATCTACTCATTGCTAAAGGCAAAACATTGATATGTGGACATTTATCATAACTTCTTTTGTCTTAACATGCATGCAGAAACATAGTGCACATGTAGCATACAGCCCAGTAGTCATCTGTTGCCTTGTTGCTTCATTTCTAGGTTACAAATTACCTCCTTCTGGCCTACATTCTCACAGGAAAGGCCCAGTAACTGTGTGTGTGTGTGTTGAAACTGAGTGTTGACTGTGCTCAGTGTCCTGTGTGTCCAGTGCAATTGTAGCACACAGCAGTGTCAGATATTAATTGACTTTATTTAACAGCTGTAGTAAATATCAATGTGTTTGCCTGCCTGGCTGTACCTCTGGAATAAACTGCGTTTTGATAAACAGCTTTCAGAAGTACAGGACCAGTCAAAAGTGTGTCCAAACTTTTGACTGGTACTATAAGTCATTCCAGGAAGTGGGTGAACTCGATCAATGAGGTCAGTGTTCCAGCTTTTGTACACTTAAACTGGACTTGTGTACAGTTTGATGTTTGTTAAGCAGCTGCTGATAACATGTTGGCAACAAGGCGGTCAATAGTTAATAGTTTGTTTTGCAAGTGTCAGCAGTTTATTAGATTATTATGTGCTGCAGTTAAGCATGTTTGCTTTGGGATTTGTGCCACTGTGTGGACAAAATGAGAAATCTAGAAACTTTGGGTTTTCAGCTCGCATTATTTTCAAGTTTTTTATTTATTTGTTTTTTTTTTACTGTTTGACACATGTGCATGTCTTTTATGATGTTAAAACAAATGGCCACTATGACTCAAGTATTGCGTTGAGGAGCAATCAACTAAAGTTGAGCAGGGGCTGGGCCGTACTTATGTGTAATACCAACCTGTACCACAAGATGGTGCAGCGAGTTAACCAGGCTAATGATTCAGATTTTACGCTCTTCTGTGCAATGATGGCCTGCAAGAATGTAAAACCTCCTGAGGAAATGCAGGTAGAGTAAAAAAGTTTGAAGAATACCAGCACACATCTGAAAACATTTTAGCACACCCACTGGTAACATGCTGCCCCTAGTGGTGAAAGTTTTACCTGTGCACAAGATAACTGCAAAAAGTACCTTTTTAAAGATAAACATAAAGAACTTGTACTGCAGTGTTTTCTCTTATGTCTATAGCTGCCTCTCATTTTTCATTTACTCATTTGTGTACCTCCAAAAACTGAATATTAAATTATTTGCGTGAAGCAGTTACTGTTATTAGCATAGCTGTTGTTATTAGCATATAGCTTCTGGCTAAAATCTAGTCCTCATTTATAATTTGAATGTGGCAATATGATGACATGGAAAAGAAGATGACAGTCTTGTTGACCAGTAGAAGTATTGCGAGTGCAGCTGTAATGACGCTACAGTTTTATTGTCCCACAGGGACAATCTGGCTTACACAGAGCAATCGGTGAGTCATAAAAGACAAAAACATACAGAAATGCAATTTCTAAAATCACCAATATGGAAAAGAGAAGAACACAGCGTGACCCTGTCAAACCTCCAGCTAGAAAACCCAAATTACCTTTTACTCGGAGAGCTAACTGCGTATGGATTAAAAGACAGATCATTTAGTCTGTTAGTGCTTCCTGTGGAAGCAACATCTCTGTCCAGATGGAAGCAATTTAAAATGGCCCAACTGTGGTTTCCCTCATCTTCTCCGGCTCTGTGAGCCAAAAGTCATAGCTTCAGACTGCTCCAAATCCTCAGTATCACACAGGTGTTTTTCTTGGCTCTGTATGATGTAATCAGTTGTTAAGGACATCCCTAAAACGACCATCTCAGGAATACAGCTGTGAGCACACAAGCCCCACCCACCTGCTGTTCAAATCATTTATTTGCGAGCGGCAACCAATCAGAAGAAAGCTGGCTTAAGGAGAGGGTGGTCTCAAAGGGAGTGGGGCTAAAATGGCTTGTTTCAGTCTGTGGATGAGCTGAGGAATTGCTTCATGCAACGCTGCTCTGTTAGATTTCAGTAATGAAAATATGGACTGGAACTACACGGTTGGTCTTCCAGTAAAACTACATTTCCCTGTGATGTACATCACTGTGTCTGTACATTCTTATGAATGAGAGGGGAAAATTGATGAAGCTATAATCAAGATTTTAATGTTGCATTGCTTTATAATTGTAATAAGTTATTTTTTCTTGTTTTTTTTAAAAAAATTTTAGGTGATGTT
The DNA here is from genome assembly GCA_024447675.2 of Pterophyllum scalare. Lineage (NCBI taxonomy): Eukaryota > Metazoa > Chordata > Actinopteri > Cichliformes > Cichlidae > Pterophyllum > Pterophyllum scalare. Next base: position 101,399 of record JAMQGT020000382.1, on the reverse strand, counting down.
CAAAGCTAAAGCCAAGTATTCTCCAGAACTCACAAAGTACAAGTAAGTCTGTTTTTAACCTGTTGCAATATTTCCTTTTATGTAAATTGTAAGATTTTGTTTTCATATATACAGCATATATGCTAATTGCATTTATTAATTAAATATTCCTTTTGACCTTGATCGGTTAAGACAGTAATTCAGACTTTTATAAGATCTTTCCTCCCCTTAAGGCCAGATACTCTTGTCTTCCTCATTCTTTATATATACACGCACACACTCACACAGATGGTTTGCAGCTTCAACACTATGAATATTAATCAGTTGTTGTGTGTGAATATAGTCACATTTTTGGCTATCCTTTTACTGGCTGTCTGTATTTGACTCCCTGTTTCACTCCCCAGGGTTCCCCTGCGTTTGTTCTTCCTGTGTCTCAGTATATTTTTCCTGGTGGTGAATTTAACTTGTGCTTTGTTGGTGCAAGGAGCTCTAGAGCGCTCTGAATCACCAAGGTACACAAATATTAAAAAACACTATTAATTGAATGTTTTCTACTTGGTGAAAAAGCAAGGCGAAAACATTCATTCAAAGTAGTATTTTCATTTTGGTACAAGTCACTATTTAAAAACATTAACAAAGTCTCTGTTTCCAGTGATGGGGGTGTCAGACATGCAGTCTTGGCCCGGGTCCTGATCAATGACAGTCTGTTTGTGCTGTGTGCCATATCTCTGGCTGTGTGCATCTTCAAGATCGCCAGGATGTCATCTGCCAATGTTTATCTTGAGTCCAAGGTAGGGGAAAAAAGCGTGAATGCCCAAATTTATTCACTCTTTTTTTTTTTCCTAGTTCAGCTGCTTTATGGCTGCTTTTTTTTTTGTTCCTTTCTTATATTAAATACATACAGTTATTATTCAACAATGTAAGATATTAGATGAGGAATAATGCTGGTAGTAGTCAGTGTTTACAAATTATGCACTTTCCATCAGCACTGTATTTGGGAAGTGAAGAAAATTGTTACCTGGGTATTTTCATCCCATCTAGCTGTAGCAGTTTAACAGTACCTGTTTCACCTGCATGTGGTTGTGACTCTGCAGGCGCCTCTATGACATGATTCCTCTTTAACATTAAAAGCAAATGTATCAGAAAAATGAACACTTGAACACACGTCGATGCAACAGGAAGTATAGAACAGAACCTCGGTTCATGTAACTTTATCGGCTGTCGTGCAACCAGCCACCAGGGGGCGATATGAGAGGTTTTGGTTTCAGTTCCCAAAGGTCCAAATATGTGAATTTATTTCACGCTACAAAGTAAACTTTAAAGTGTGTCTTAAACAGGGAACACTGAATGAGGGAGCGAGGCAGTTCTGTAAAGCAACCATAGAAATCCACTGAGGAAACAATGTTGCTCAGTCAAGTCATGCTTTTTCAAAATGAACAGCATTAGCATGCTTTTGTTTGTCTGCACAAGTTAAGAACATTGTAGCCCATTTATTCTTATGTACAGTAACATTTAACATCTCCTTTACATTTGATGTATCCCTTTTAAACATTTCCCACTTTTACTTGCAGCAGTAGAAAGAACAGCAGCAGCGTAAAGATTACATATTGTACACATTTATAAAGTTCATATCTTTCTCGTAACTCAGTTTTTGCCTGTAATCTGACATGTCGCAGGCTGAGTGTTGGGAGAGCACATCTGTGGCCCACATCTGCCATTAAATTACATTAAATGTAGCTGGTGGTACAGATCACATCTCAGCTTGCTATCTGTTAACTATAGGAGCAGGACACTTGCCCACCCCCGGATAATGGCCGACTGATGCATGAGCTCGTAATAAGCACAGCAATTCTTCCTCCAGGGTACATCAGTGTGCCAAGCAACAGCCATCGGTGCCATGGTGATTCTCCTCTACACGTCCAGAGCCTGTTATAACCTGGTGGTGGTGGCCCTTTCCCCAGAGGACAGACTCAGTCCCTTTAATTATGGCTGGTACAGTGTTTCTGATCAGGTACTGTTGTGTGTTCAGCTATAGATGAGAAATGCACCCTTTTTTTTGTTTTTTTTAGCGTGTGTGTGTGTGTGGACAGACAGTCCATCTAAGGAGATTTGGGAAGGCAATGCTTAAAGGGGTAAAGGGCTTTGTTTGCTATTAATAACTGTGTCTGCACATGTCTGTGTGAACTGACCTACATCAGGGTCCAGTCTTTGAGATGGACAGGCCATTTTAAATCATTCTGTTGTGTATTTCTGTGTGTGTGTTGCACAGAGCAAACAGTAACAGGCATCTGACAGGAGTATAATCTGATGCTACAACTGATTCCTTTAATCCAGCTGTCAGTCCAGCATCGTTCTGTCTGTGTGTGTGTGTGTGTGTGTATGTATGTATGTATGTATGTATGTATATGTATGTATAATTTTTTAAAAAATTATTAGTGTTTTTGTCTGAAGAAATTAATTTACATTTAGTGATAGAAGAATTCACTATTCCGATATATATCCGATGGATATTAAGTCCCTCTGTTTAGCCTCTTCCTGAAATAAGCTACTTTAGCATCTTCATCATCATAAGGTCCTCTTATATGAAAGCCCACTCTTTTCTGATTGGAAAGTCCTGGAAACCTGCTGAGGGGCAGGTACACCACTTGTTAGTTGTATTTCCCTGTTTAGTGAGTCTGCTGCGTATGTTGTGGTTTTGAATCACAGGGTTTAGCTCCTTTAATATATCCATCTGTTATATAATCTTGTAAAGAAGGAAAAGCATAATAAGTACCCTTTAATAAACTACAGCTGCAGAAGTTGTGTGATGATTGATTCAATTAAAACACACTGCTCATGTAGCTAGAGCCAGAAGTTTATTAGCTTAGCTTAGCTTCCAACTGGAGGGAGGGAATAGAAACTTGAGTTGTGTGGCCTGCATGCTTTGTTATTTTTACATTTTGGTTTTTGTACAGACGATGCAAACGAGAGAGCGCCTGGAAGCCATCTTTTCAAATGTTTAAAGGGTAGCAGTTTGTTCCTGCTCTCTGCCTTTAGGCTAAGCTGCGATAAATGCTGCGTGGCTCTAGCTACAAAACAGGAACATCGATATGAGTTATGAAAACTTGTGAATATCTCAGCATTTTTCTGCTGTTTATTCAGTTGTTTACTGTCTTCATTGTCATCTTCATCAAAGAAAATATCCATAACACATTGTGTGTTTGTGTTAAAGGCTGATGTACAGGAGATCAGCGGTGAGACCTACATCGTGTTTGGGATCATCCTCTTCTTCTGGGAGCTGCTGCCTACCAGCCTAGTGGTGGTTTTCTTTAGAGTCCAGAGACCCAACCAAAACCTGGTGAACTAACAAGTTAAAAGTACAAATCTTCAGATTACTTTTTAAAAAGTGGCAAATTTGTGACTGACCTAAATATCTATGCATCTCTCAGGCTCCAGGAGGCATGATCAACAGCCATAGTTTCAGCTCCAGGGCTTATTTATTTGACAATCCCAGGCGGTACGACAGTGATGACGACCTGTCCAGAAGCATCAATAATAGGACTGATCGGACCAGGTGGGCATGACCAGTTCCAGATAAAATACACGATCTTTAAAATTTGTTGAAAATCTGTTCAACGCCCCTTCTTAATCAATTTCTCATATCCTCAGTCTTCTGTCCACCACACCCCAAATGGGAACATCTACTTGGTATGGCTCCATACAGCGTAATGCGCCTTTAGCAGCGGGCGTGGCGTCTGCCCAGCAGCCGCCATCTTCCACAGCGCCCCTCCTTTTTGCCTACGGAAACATCCAGAGTCACCATCACCACCATCACAACTACTACTCCACCCCGCAGAACAACTACCACCATCACCATCACAGTAACTACTATTCCACGCCACAGAATTATCACTGCGGATCACAGACGTATTTCTGCACCCCACAAAATTAAGCTGGATCTGTCATCAAGATAAAAAAAAAAAAAAGACTGATCATAATTCTGTGTTTTTTGTCAGCTTTCTGCTTAACCAACGGCATCATAGCTTGTACTTGTACAAAACCATTTCTCTGGACCTAGCTGTTCATAAAACTTGGTCACCAAATAATTCTGGAGAAATGTGGAGGTATAAATGATGAAAAAGTTGGCCCACCATGACTACATGCTTTTTGAGGCCATTTTTGAACAGGGAACACGGACCCATTTGCAGCACCAGTGGCTAAGATGCATAGAAATTAAAAAAAAAAGAAAACGTTTTTATTATTATTTTCGTTTATTTCTGAGATTGGGACCATCAATGACCAGAAAAATCATCGTTCTCATCAACCTTTTTTCCCTTTCCTGGTAAATTCCACTCAAACACCATGGAAGATACATTTCTGCACTAAGCTAAAGTGGCCAATCATGAAGCTGCAACAGCGTGTCAGCGAAGAGTTCAGGATTTAGAATAACAAATTGTTGTTTGGGTCATGCGACCATTTGTAATAGAAATATAAAAATACAATCATTTTAATTGGCAATAAAGTCTAGGTTGGGGAAAGTGCACTGTACGTGAGCTCTTTCAGGAGAACACTGCTTATGTTCTACAGTTCAGTATTGAGTTATCACACGCATTAACCCTTCTCTGCATCTTTCTCAAGGTACAATATTTAAGAATGATATCAAAATGGCTACGTAAACACAACAAAAGTCAGTCATCAACTCTAGCTGGACACTGGAGACAAGGGTGTAGCTGGCAGCTATCGTAGGGGGATGTTGTTTTGTGTGCCTGCCACAGTTTACTAGTGCAGTTAGATTTTAAGAAGATAAAGCTAATAAAAAGTTAAATTATCATTCCTTTTTTTGTTTGCTACCTGGAATGAGCATAATCAAATAGAACTGATCAGTGCTACGTGGCTTACTAATGGACTACAAATGGAAACCTGGAATCTTGTAAGCTTACAGATTCCTTTGTATTCATAAATTTGTTTACAGAAATTAGTTCCCACAATTCAGATCTGGGGATGTTTTTCACAGTCCCCTTATGCCATACAGAGTGCCCTTGTAGAGCATCCTTGGGAATGTCCAACCCTTTGTCATAATACTGTTATAAGCTATGCCCTGGGAACACAGGAATGACCCCTTCTTGTCCATGAAAACTAAATTATGTGCTTCTGCAAAGGAGCTCCTCAGTCTGGTTGTGACAGGAATTAACTTTAGCTAATTTGCCAGTGGATGCTGATGCGGCGAGTGCTAGCCAGCACTGACACTTCCTTAATCTGTTGGATGTGACAAATAAGTTTACAGTTCTTAGAAAACCCTGCTACATTTAAAAGGTAATTCTTGTAATTACCCGCTGCAAAGTTAAACCAGCACTTTCACCACCTGGGGGGGGGGTTAATTTTGCCAATGAGTGTGTTGAATTATGTTCATATTTCTTTTTAGCCATACCCTCATTTTCTCAGGAGGCTTTGCCTTTCTTTAGATTGCCATCAAAATGGGTGTGTACTTAATGACTTGCCTGGTTGACTCAGTGCACCCTCTTGTGTTTCCCATTGGTATTACATCAAAGTATGGCCCAGCCCTAGTTCAACTCAGGTGATACTGCTTCAACACAATGCACACATGTTGTGGACATAGATGGATTCTTCATGGCTTAAGTTAACTTTGGAAGTATTTAATGATTTTTTTTTTTTAATGCAGGAATTTACAGTAGATACATTTTTAGGATCTGCTTGGCTTCTAGGACATGCCATTGCTGATGTTGGATAAAAATATTTAACGGCTACATCCAGGCGTGCTTGGACAAACTTACATGGACATTTGTGAAGATGTAAGATTGGAGCCCAAATGCTATCACAAATTCTTGTGGGTGCACACACTGTCAAGAATTATCAATATGTGACCTACATCCAGGTTAACTTGGCCCTTAGGCTGTTCGTTAGGAAGTGAAAGTTTCGGTGAAAAGTGACCAAAAACTCTTTAAGGCACCTAATTCTTTGAGCTGTGAGGCAACAATTTGCACTTAGAAAAGGAGTTCAGCTGCAGAAGAAGGAAAAAAAAAAAGGCTTTCAGGGCCTGAATGTAGGTTTTTCTCTTCCTACTTTGTATTTTCTGCAGTAATCATCCGTATCTATATTTTACTATTTATCCTTTTAAAAAAGGAAATCAACGTGCCATCACATTTTGTCATATCTAATAGTTTCATTCCTTACGGAAAATACTTTTGCACAAAAAAAAAGGTTGAATGATGTCTGCTGTTAATCGTGTGTCCAAACTAGTTCATTTCTAATTCCTATGTGTTAAGTGATAGGTTGATTCTGTGTGTGTGTGTGTGTGAGAGAGAGAGAGATCCTATGCTTTTATACATCAGTGGTTTGTTCTCCATTCATTTTTACTGTCTAACAGATTATACACTTTCCTTCTGCCCTCTAATCTCTCAAATGATCCAAATCTCATAACGGACTGCAGGTGTTGCACTTCACTTCCCCAGACCAGAATCCCTTCATCTGTACTACACACACACACACACACACACACACACACACACACACACACACACACACAAAGCTCTCCATGTGTTTTGGGAACACACTTCAACAGACTTCAGCTGTCCTGAAAGTCAACCTGTAAATGATCATGTGAACTTCATACCAACAATGGAAAAAAAGCAAGACTGTGAACGTGTTTGGTTCAGTTTCATGGAACAAACTACCAGTAACACCATTTAAACTGCAGTTCATGCTTTCCATCACTTTATCAGTGCGTTTTACTGGACATTCTGAAAGGCAATGAAGGAAGTGAAGTTGTTATTTTTGGGTCCAGTTGTTCATCTGCAGAGCAGAATGCATGTTTCTGTATCAGCGCGCGACAACTCTGCATCATATTTTCTTTTCCAGGTGTTAATATTTGTGTAAAAATGGTATTTGCTCTTCCTGCTATAAAAAGGCAGCGATAACTGTTTCATGTTATGAATTGTTTCATCTGTGGCCATACTGAATGTAACCTACTGTGCAGCAGATCACTAATGATGTATGCAAGACAAACACTACCATGTTTAAATAAAGGCCTACTGCACTGTTTTTAAGATGGAAACTGTTCATTTATAGAAGGTCCTCGCTGTGTGGATCTAACTGGTTCTGGCTTTTCATGCCAGTACAGGCAGCAGGTCATGTGGCTGAATTTACCAGCTAACAAGGTTATGAAGATGATCCAAACTGAAGTTGAGACGGTAGCTGGACAAATGTTTTTCAGAGCTGCAAATGAAATCGTAGCAGTAGAAAATACATTTATTCAGCTCAAGATATTTCAGTTGAAAAAGTGCTTATTATAAATGGGAGGAAATCACTTTTAATGTGAAGAAGTTTCATGGTTTTTCTCAGTTATTAAAATATATATAAAAAGAGGCACCCAAACTTATGTATTGGTGAAAAACTGCAGCTTTGATTTCTGATTAGATTTATACATTCCTAAGTGCAGGCATAGCATATTTTCCCTGGATGCAGTTTACAATAGGACTGCACACATATCAAATGTAATATTGTTTTATCATGTATGTTCACAAACACTGACAATTACAGATTTAATTCCTTGAAACATATTTACACATCCAGGCGTTCGGGTAGCTCAGTGGAAGAGCAGGTGGTCCTGAATGCTGCGGGTCGAAGTTGCAGGCAGCGCAGGTTCAAGTCTCGACCTGTCACTCTTTACTAAGTGTCCCCCCCCCCCCATATCTCTCCTGCTGCCTTCCTGTCACTCCCAACTCTCATAGACGCCATGGCCAAAAAAACATATTTACACATTCTCAAAATCTGATCAATTTGTACAACATGAAAGGAAATAGTAACAGTATTTTAATCATTTAGCAAATGTTTTTTATGTAACTGATTAGTAATGCTTATAACAAAATGCTAATTCATAGTAAACATTCTGAATCCTCATTTTAAAAAAAAAATGCAGTTCCTGAATTTGAATTTACTTGTGCAATTGCCACCTTATCATGGTGGAGGGGTTTGTGTGTCCCAGTGAGCCTAGGAGCTATGTTGTCTGGGGGCTTTGCCCCCTGGTACAGTCTCCCCTGGCAAATAGGTCCTGGGTGAGGGGGCCAGACAAAGAGTGACCCTATGGAACACACATCAAGGGAACTGTTTACCCTGCCTGGGATAGGGTTACCAGGGCCCCACCCTAGAGCCAGGCCTGGGGAGAGAGCTCGAGGTAGTGCCTGGCCAGCCGCAGCTCAAAGAGGAGACATGGCCCCGCCCTTTTGTATCCCCATCACCTGCAGGAGGCGTCATAGGGATCAAGTGCAATGTGTGCCGGGTGGACCGATCCCCGGCTATTGAGACTGGTTATCAGGACATACAGAGGTTGGACAATGAAACTGAAACACCTGGTTTTAGACCACAATAATTTATTAGTATGGTGTAGGGCCTCCTTTTGCGGCCAATACAGCATCAATTCGTGCTGACATTATCCTGGATACCGTGGCTCTTGATACATCACAAAGACTTGCTGTCTTGGTCACAGATGCGCCAGCAAGACGTGCACCAACAATTTATCCTCTTTTGAACTCTGGTATGTCACCCATAATGTTGTGTGCATTGCAATATTTTGAGCAAAACTGTGCTCTTACCCTGCTAATTGAACCTTCACACTCTGCTCTTACTGGTGCAGTGTGCAATTAATGAAGATTGGCCACCAGGCTGGTCCAATTTAGCCATGAAACCTCCCACACTAAAATGACAGCTGTTTCAGTTTCATTGTCCAACCCCTGTAGAATGTCACCCCTCTGGAAGGGAAGGAGCCTGAGCTAGTGCATAAGGTTGAGAGATACTGGCTAGATATAGTCGGGCTCACCTCAACGCATAGCCTGGGCTCTGGAGCCAGTCTCCTGGAGAGGGGCTAGACTCTGGGAGACTTCAACGCTCACATGGGCAATGACAGTAAGACCTGGAGGGGAACAGCCTGCCTGATCTGAACCTGAATGGTGTTTTGTGATTGGACTTCTGTGCAAACCAGTTTGTCATAATAAACACCCTAGGTCAGGGGTCCTCACATCCAGGCCTCGAGGGCCGATGTCCTGTAGGTTTTAGATGTGTTTCTGCTTCAACACATCCGAGTCAAATATAGAAGTCATTACCAGGACTCTGGAGAACTTGACTGCATACTGAGGAGGTAATTCAGCCATTTGATTCAGGTGTGTTGGATCAGGGACACATCTAAAACCTGCAGGACACCGGACCTCGAGACCTGGATGTGAGGACCCCTGCCCTAGGTCATAGGTCTGCATCATCAGATCTGCGGCTTTATGTCGAGTGTAGAGAGGAGCTGAGCTGTCAACTGATCACCACCTGGTGGTGAGTCGCGATCAGGTGGCGGAGGAGGATGTTGGATAGACCTGGCACGCCTAAACATAGTGAAGGTTTGCTGGGAACGCCTTGCAGAGGCCCTAGTCTGCAAGATCTTCAACTCCAACCTCTGGCAGAACTTCGACAGCATTCCACAGGAGGCTGAGGACATGGAGTTCGAATGGACCATGTTCTGCACCTCCAGTATTGAAGCTGGGTTAGAAGTGGGTGCTGGTTTGTGGCCGCTAGGTTGGAGCGCCATCTTGAATACAGTGGCTGAGATGGACATCGCCGTTATTCCCGATATGGTAAATGGACTAGTTCTTATTTAGAGCTTTTCTACTCTGAGCACTCAAAATGCTTATACAACATATTTACTCATTCAGACAATATATGTAACTATGTAAGATCTATATACCTAAGTGCTTTTATTGTATAACATTCAAACACATTCATACTCCAATGCTTGTGTCGGAGAGCAACTTGGGGTTCAGCATCTTGCCCAAGGATGCTTTGGCATGCAACCCGGAGCAGCCAAGATTCAAACCGCCAACCTTCCGATTGGTAGGTGACCTGCTCTACCTCCTAAGCTACAGCCACCCCATTGTCGAAATTAGTTATTGTCAACAAATTAGACGTCATTCTCCTGGCAATGGACAGTTAACAACAGCTGATATAAGCTAACATTATTCTACCTAATGTTGGGCTTAAGTGTCCTAAAAATCACAGGCTCCCTCTGATAAAGTTTGATTACATTCTCAAATCGTCTGAGAGTTTATTTGCCAAGAGTCGAGAGTGTAAAAATTTCCTACCAGCAACAAAAACAGCAGCACTAACTCACAGAAAAGTTCAGGATATCCTCAACAACTCACCTCAGTATCACTGGCTCATCGACCCCTATCTGCATCCTTTCACAAAGATTTACAGCTTCCTCGGGAGTAAACAGATGTGCACACCTGCCACATTGACTACAATCTGCTATCTATTGATATCTAGCGTTACCGTTTAATGCCTTCAAAAGTTCTAGTTGGTGGTTGGTAGTTCAGCGCTGTGCCGTGCGGAACAGATTACTACCATCACATTTTGCTAGTGGGTGTGGCCATTAGCACTAGCAAGTGGTCATTAGATACCACCCCCCATCTTTTATATACAATCTAAAAGTTTTGTAAAACATAGTTAGATTAAATTTTTTCATATCCTTCATGGCTTTTTATGACTTAAAGTATTAAAAATAAGGCAGGGATTCAAAGATGCATAAAAGTAAAAATTTTCAGTGTTCCACAATTAAATTGATTCTAATTAGAATAGAACCTGTAACCAAAAACAAAACCTTGATGATATATATATATAAAATATATTCTATTTTGCTAAGTTTTTGACTACCAAGAGATTATGCCAAGCTGACACTGTGTGGCAGTGACAGTCCTTCTGCTCGTTTTAATTCAACAAACACACATGGAGAAGCTGAAATGAAGTTTGTAACAATAAGTGTATAACAGAAAAAAAAAAAAAAACATACCATCTTATTAAAAATGTATAAGGCATCTTGATCGTGAGGGGCTGGAGTCAACACAGTTAGGGGCAGATTTATGAAAGCATTGGTACAAACACAAATTTGCAATTACAAGTATAATTACAAATGCACAGCAGAAACATTCGACACAGATGCTGCATTAAACATCCTTAGCAAATGAATAGAACCAAATGATCAGCTAATCAGGGGTTGACAATTAGTTTCTAGTAGTCTAATTTACTAATAATTATTTTTAATGGTTCTGCTAGAGGGTTCTTCCTGTTAAAAGGGAGTTTTTCCTTCCCACTGTTGCCAAGCGCTTGCTCATAGGGGGTTGTTTTGACTGTTGGGTTTTCTCTATAATTATTGTAGGGTCTTTACCTTACAATATAAAGTGCCTTGAGACGATTGCTGTGATTTGGCACCATATAAATACAATTTAATTGAAAAATTGAAATGAACAAATCTGGAAAGCTAAAGAATCCAATTAATGCCTACTGCCTTCATAATCTTTATTCCAGCCTGCAAACCAGCTGAGGTTTGTAAAAATTTTGTCCTACCAAGTTTTAGCTGTAGTCCGCACAGCAATGCAAATGCTAAACCAGACAAGTACATTATTTTTCTGAATCCTCCTCAACGGTCATCGAGTTGCTATGTTCAACACTAAGAAACAGGCTTGGTAAGACTTGCAGACTTCAGGCTTGTGAAACACATTGCAAGTTGGCTGCATCGCAGCCTTCTTTTAGAACTGTAAACAGAATGCATTATTTTACTTGACTAAATTTTACAAAGGCTAAAAAACTTTTTGCAAACTGGCTGAAGGCTTTATGAAGACCAAATGTATGTATATATATGAAATGACTGTATGAGGCATACATGTATCCAGCATGGATAAATGAAGCTTAGTGGAGCTGAACTGGACAAAGTGGGGTTAACATCTGATCCTAGGCAACTTAGAGAAGAGTTAGTAACACGTGGCTCGCTTACCCAGCAGGGGCTCCAGGAGAGCTTCTGTTGGGACACCAAAACGTGTCGTCATGCTACAGTACTTAAGGGGCCCATTTGGTCACTGCAGTGGCAGTACTGCATGCAAAATGTGGCGTCAGCACAGCCCTGACACTTTTTAGACTACTGCTGAGTGGGGAAGGTACTTGCAGCTCAATTCTCCGGAATCACAGATATCGTGACTCAGACAAAACCTCTGCATCAGCGCCGGTATAGAAGTAGAAGTTGTCAAAACCAGAAGCAAAGAAATATTCATTTCCTCAAATTCTAATCTTCTAGTCTGGGAACCTCTGCGCTTCTGCACTGATGTATCAAGAATTGGCAAAAACAACAATCCTACATTTGTGTCTTCAAGCTGGCCACACTGGCTGTAGCAACCACGCAAAGCTACAAAAATTTAGAGGTGCACAACCAGTCAAAACAACACCAAAGTGCAGCTTGCACCAGTGGATGTGTGATCCACTGCTTGCATGGGTGACAATGGCAGGTATAATAGGCCCTTAACATTAACCACACAATGTCACGTCACCACGGCGTTAAATTCCCTAATCGTACATGATGAGAAGCAAAAGGAAGGCTTTAGTGCTTTAGTCTGTCATTTCCTTTCAGTTGGTTGACATCAGATGTCAAAATGCTACTGCAAGCTAAATTAAAATCAAATCACATTATGAAAATTTAAAAAAAAGAAAAACACACACACACACAGGATCAAGCAGCAGCACCTGTGAATGAGCCAACAGTATAGTGTTCTCCCTCAGAGAACATTTTACATGTAAATGTAGCTGAAATCACAGCACAGCTGTTGCCTTTGATCTGCAGTTATAAAATCAGGACTCTTAAAACTGAATGCCCCCCCACCCCACCCCACCCCCAGTTTATCCTCCACCCACTTAATTAAAATCTACTAATGAATTTTTAATAAAAAAAAAAATTATAATTTTCAGTCTCAGCTAAAAATATGTAAAAAATTTAATTCGGTTCATCGAATTTAAAACCAAGAATCTTTCCCTCTTGTATCTCCAGATCTAAAGTCTCGCCAGGTTGTAATTCTCTGGATTGAGTTTTTGAATTTTTCTGCAAGCGAGCAGGTTAGAGTTCAAAGTTCATCGTCATCGCTGCTCTCCCAAGATGCGAGGCTTGTAGATCTCCGAGGAAGGAGTTTATGCTTCTGTCAGGAATCCTCTCCAACTTCCTGGTTGATCACATGCTTGTATCCTCGGTTGCTCATCGGCTCTTTGTACCGACAAAGAAAACCGAGGAGGAGCACGATGAGGAGGAGCAGCAGGCATCCGGTCACTGCCAGGCTGGCGATTACCTCTGAAAATGTGAAAAAGAATGCAAACATGGCGCAAGATTGTCTTTTCAGTCTTTTTTTTTTTTTAATGTGTTTCATGTTTTAGTGTGTGAAGAGCTCACGTTTATCTGTCCCCTTTGAAGGGAGCTGACACTCTTTGTCCCGGTCTTCTGAGATGGAGAGCTTTGTGATTCTTACAAACTCATCCAGGGGGCAGTCAAGGGAGCAGTTCGGTAACTGAAGCGGGTACGGGCTCACTTTGCTGTCGTTCCGGTAAAACATCGACACCGAAGCAGAGCTGAGTGCACACAAGACAGAAACTTTTAGATTTCAATATCCTATCATCCTGAGACCCAGCTGAGGCTACTGTTTCTACTGTCTTGATACAGCATTTATACAAGCTAGCGCATCATTCCCATCTGTTATCAGTTTCATGGCGTCTGTGTGTCTCAATACAGGCGTGTTTGTTTACCCGTTGTCGTCCCTGTACAGCTCAATCATGTGGCAGGAGGCATATGGCGGCTGGATTCCATTAAATACACTCAAACTGGCCTGGAGAGCAGCTACAGTGGTGTCATGCTGTGAGGTGCACACAGACACACACAAAAAATAGCACAGGATAAATTAAGATTGCTTAACTTGGCTTAGCATAGCAAGAAACAGGGAAATTACTCACTTGGCTGTGTGCTTTTGCACAGAGCCATCTTTTATGAGCAATTCAAAAAAGGATTAGTAAATATTATAACCAGCTCACCGCTGACAGCATCATCATTTTGAGTCGCTGTTGTGGGTCTGGAACGGCCATCCTGGAAAGATTCTTCACTATTTCACCCAGCAGCATGCCTGAAGGACATTCGGCAGACATTACACCATTTAATCCTGTGGTCATGTCCATTATTCCTGTCAAACTTTGCTTTTGTGGGTTTTGGAATTTATTTTATTTTATTTTTTTTACCCCAAAATATAATTTTTGGAACCAAAACAGCAAAAATAACTTCAAAAGACACAAAGATTTATTTTTGAAACTTCAGAAACAAATTTTTAAAATAAAAAAAAGGGAACAATTTTTCTTGATTTGCGTGAATACGACAAATCACTTTCACGGATGAGCCCCCAAATGTAGTCACTCATCTTGTGTTCATTGAAGGATCTCTGATATCTACGTTCATTATTCATTATATCTGGGTGGAAGCGCTCCCCTTGTTCCTCTGAATGTGCTCCAATAATCTCCTTAAAGTTGTTAAGGTGAGCATCGAGGATGCGGAGCCCACCTCACCGTAGGCTTCACCCAGCTCCACAGAGTTAATGTTGACAAGAAAGAAATTTTGTGTTTGATCTGAACAGTTAAAGAAAGATTTGAGCAAATTTAACTTTTGTTACATCAATTTATAATTTTTTTCTTTTGACATTTTTATAGGTAATTTTTGAAGAGAAAACAGGTTGAAAAAACTGTTAAACCCTAAATAAAAACCAGTAGTAGCTGGTTTTATATGTGGAAAAAAATCATGCATTGTCAGAACCACAAAAGTTTTGGGATCAAAAACATATTTTTTAGTTTGTTTACATGTACAGAACTAGAAAAGCATCGTTTAAACCCAAAGACAAGACAAAAGTGGAAATTTGTTACCTAGTATAATTGGAGATATGCTTAAGTTTTAATCTTGTCAATAAATCAACAATTATTTGTTCCCTCTACCAAGTACTCTGTGTATTATAAAGCATATAAAACATACTGCACCGGAGTTTTTGCACCCACCTACTGTTAATTTGTTTCTTACTTTGGAAAGTAAAGTTTAAATATGACTGATATGTGACACGGTACTGTTTAACCTTCAGTTTTTCAGCCGATATCTGTCTACTTATGCTCACAGGCTGAATGTGAATGTCCCTGGTGCGTCTCTCTTTCTAAACAAGCAGCAGCGACTCTGTCACAGGGGCAGCCGGTAAAAATCAGTTGGATTTTTCAAATGCCGCTAAACCAGTCAACAGACAAAACACCAGCTCTGGCTTTTCAAACGGTTTGAAAGGTTTTTAGATTAGGAACCACTAGGGGCGCTGTAGAGCACAGAGTGCAAGGGGACCTGTCTCAACCGTGCTTCTTACTCACGGTTCTAATGACGACAGTTAATAATTTTGTTTGGGGTGTAGAAAAATGAAAGCTAATAAATTTTGCTTTCCTAACCACACACACACACACACACACACACACACACACACACTCCCTGCAGCCGGCTCTTCTCCTGCTGGTTGTAAACCCCAAATATGACCTGCAAACATTTCACATTAAATAACATCAGTGAAGATCAGAACTGCACCCAGAAATTCTAAATAAGAGCTGAGATGGAACCGCAGCTTCTACCTGAAATCCAAAGTCTTTGAGCTTCTGGAGCTTCTTCATGACGTCAGGAGAGACCCAATCAGGAACTGACATGCTATGACGAGACTTGGGAAACAACAACAAAAAAAGAAAGACATGAAGAAGAGCTGCTAGAAAAGGCCTGAAAGGTTAAGAGGCAGACTTTGGGTTTGCCTTCTCCTCCTTGCGGCACTCTGTGGCTGCACTCACTGACCCAGCGATGCCCTGCTCAAACCATTTGGTGAATATATGGCTTCTAATAGTGGCATACGTCTGCCGTATGCAGAAAGATAAGAAAGATGCGAAACTGCAGCTAGCTGCACATTGCTCTCTTCCTCATGACTGAAGTGCTGAGTCATTAAAATAAAACATGTGACATCTGGTCAGTTAAAGTCTACTCAGCACATAAGTTAAGACAAAACACAAACAAACTTTAACAGCATGTGAATTTTGTGTCGACTAGCAGGGTGCCCTTATTTCGAAACTAAAGCAACATGATGGCCTTTTTAGCCTGGAAATCTCTTAAAGCAGTAGGAAATATCTGAGAAATTAAACCTGGGGCTGCTCCGCCATGACACGCTAAAGCTCAACAAACAGGCTGATAGAGAACTTGATTTTCACTTCATGATTTTAATGCGTGTGTGTGTGTGTGGCGCGGCACGCGCGCGTGTGTTCTCACCTCACAGAAGAGCGTGTCATACACACTCCACACTGTTTCCACAGTGGTGTGATTCAGGCCTGTTTTGTTCCGTACCAACTCTATGATGTCCTGACGAGAAGAACAAAAAACTGTAGAACCTTCAACTCCCATTTTTTCATTCTCCAATTACAGGCCAATAAAAACAAAGAAAAAGAACATTTTCACATGAATCTGTGCAGTTCTGTGAAAAACTAAGCACACCCCCATGATTCAGCAGCTTGCAGAACCACCTTTAGCAGCAATCATTTAATGCAATCGCTTTCTGTAGGACTTTATTTAGTCTCTCACATCGTTGTGGAGGGATTCTGGTTCATTCTTCTTTACAGCATTGCTTCAGCTCATTGAGGTTTGGGAGCATTTGTTCATGCACAGCTCTCTTAAGGTCCTTTAAGGTCGCATTTCAGTCAGGTTGAGGTCTGGACTTTGATGCCACATGCTTAATTTCCTTACATTTAGCATTAGCCATCACTTTGTGAGCATGACAAATATCTTTCTATAAAAAACTGAGCGCATTTCTAAACAGTTAATACATTATTATGTATGCTAAACCCATGGAATGAATTAAAGCTGAAATTTTGATTGCTTTGTTTTAAATGTCAACAAAAGCTAAATTATGAAAAAAAGAAAAGTGCAACAGACAGATCCAACAGTAATGGGACAGCTAGACTCCAAAAGAATAAAATAAATAAATGTACCTGGTATGTCGCGGTGACATTTAAAAATTCCTCTGTGTGCTCAGTTTCATTCATCAGCTGCTGGTAGCGAGGACAGTCTTTCAAAGGAAATGAGAGAAGCTAAAAAAAAAAAAAAGAGGGGGGAAAAAAGGGCAAAGTTCAGACTTTACTTTAAGCAACGACAGCTCGAAACACCTCTGACTCCACGTACTAACCCTCTCTTCACTTTGCGGCACAGTGTGGACGGGTATGGGCTGCCACTTCAAGTCGGGCTTGAAGACCTGCTGGCCACTGGGAGGGTAGAGGCCTGGAAGAGAAGAAATATATTACACACCATTACAATGGCAACTAAGGAGAGCAGAAATGGAAGAATTAGTAGAAGGAAGATGAAGAGTTGGCTCGTCTTCAGACCTGCGAGGTTGGCCTCGGCGCTCATGAGGGTGCGATCATAGTCTGTGCTGCGAACTGAGATCTGAAGACAAAGGCATTGAGCATGTTTAGTCCTAATATAGTTTAAATTTGTGAGATAAACAAAATTTGGTCAATTAAGTGTTAATAAATAATGAACTGCACAAAAACAGAGGCCCCTCTTCCTAGAAAACGCTCTTCATGTTCCAGGAATTCCATCACCAGTGGGAACCCTTCATAACATCAGCATGGCAAAGAGGCCTCTTCTCTCAAATATTAACAAGTCACTGTTTGTCTTTACTGGTTCAAGACAACTCGTCATGTGATCGGAAAGTGAAGAGGAGGCTCCATCTCTCACCTCATGCCTGTCGTAGGATTCGTTGAGCAACGTTTTGTATCGATCCCTCAGAAACTGGCCCAGCTCAAAGTGCTGCTGCATCCCGATCTGCACAACAAATACATGAAGAAAGCTACACTCCTGATGGCGCACATAAATTCTTTCAGTCTACAGCAAAAATGAAGGGGTTGGGCCTCACTGCTCCAATACTTTTGATGTGCATGTCACCATAAAGTGCCCGTGGCTCATCACTGATTTTGCGCTATAAATGCAGTGTAATAAATCCAGCGGGACTGGGATAACACTTGTATATTAGGGGCCACCCATCAGTGTGAACACAAACAGAATTAAAAACCAAACAAATACAGGACTGAAACAAATACAAGGCCAATGCGCAAGGTTTAAAAGGAGTTTCCAGGCATGATTTATAGATAACCTAAAGCTCTGAAATAAAGTAGTTTTAGCTGTTCAGGAAGTTTGTTCCATAACTTGGTTTTGCTCCAGTTCCGGGAACATGGAGTAAGCCTGTTCCTGACAACCTGAGACTCCTGAATAATTTATCGTGCCTGAGTACATTTTAAATGCAACAAGGTCCAAGTCCATTTAGTGCTTTCCAAAGTAGCAGACTAGTAAACTCCAGCCTTTGAGACACAGGAGGCCCGTGCAGTCATTTAAAAATGAGAGCAGCATGTCAGCCTCAGCTGTGTGACAGCTCTACTACACACAGTCCTGCAGTAAATG
The DNA here is from genome assembly GCA_024447675.2 of Pterophyllum scalare. Lineage (NCBI taxonomy): Eukaryota > Metazoa > Chordata > Actinopteri > Cichliformes > Cichlidae > Pterophyllum > Pterophyllum scalare. The sequence continues at coordinate 83,089 of JAMQGT020000382.1, read as the reverse complement.
TAGTAAAAAAAAAAATATTTACAGCTATGTTTAAAAAAAAAAAAAAATCTTGGCCATACCTGTGACAGCTGACCAAAGCCCTGCGGCCAGTCGCTCTCTTGGTGGGGGTCGGTCGGATAGGCTTTGACTGGTGATCTGTCGCCATGGCGAAACAACTGGAGATGAGAGAAGTCAGGTGACAGGCGATGAAACGAGCGTGAAACTGCCACTACAGCCTACGAACATATGATAAACCTTTAAATATTATCTCCCAAAGCTACTTTGCATGAGGCTAGGTTTATGTATGCCATAAACAAGCTGTTTTAGCTCCTCACCCTTTAAAAGCCAGAGATTCTGAAACTGAGTAACTTTATTTGTTTAATCTTTAATGACGGATAAAAATTGTGGGCAATAAACTATTTTAAGCTTATGAAGCGGAGTAAGCCAGAAAAAGTCGCTTTAAGCCAGCTTTCTTCTGATTGGGTGCTCCTCATAAACAGTCACTTTGTAGAGCAGGGGGGTGGGGCTTCCACTCGCGCTGACATCATCCAGAGCAAAGAGTGGAAGAAAAAAACTGGAGCCTATCCCAACTGCCACAGGGCAAGAAGCAGGATACAACCTGAACAATTTTCATTTCTCAGCGGTTACAAATACAATTCCCAGTAGATCGACAAATAGCTAATATCAGCCCGCCAATAAATCATAAAGAAAGCAGCTGGGCTTTTTTTAGTTTTTGAGGATTGTTTAGTTTTTATGTTGATGTTAAAAAGCTAGTAACCCTGTATTTAAAAGAGTTCATTGAGTTTAAGGCGGGCTATATGTTTCATTTGATTGTTGGATGGTGAATTAGTAGATATATGGATAGTTAAGAGGACTTCCCTACACAGTGCTGCAAGATGTTTGCGACATCTGCCGCTTATTTTTGCAGATACGCAGACCAAAACCTTTGCTCTACTTTTATCTGTGTCACTGGTAACAAATTACATCCAGTCAGCTGACAGCAAAGATCTTTTTGTTTGTCTGATCAGTAAGACAAACTTTAACACCAGTTCCCTAAAAGAGCGTGGATAACAATTGAATGCACTACAACACCACGAAGGCTACACTGAGGCCTGTGTTTATGAAGCAGCTCTTTTATGAACCCTAGCTCCGGTGTACGAGTTAATTAAGATCAGTTTCCAGTCCATGGGTGCTTGTTGCTAGCTTTTGGTTTCCACCAAAACATCCTGTAAATCACCATCAAATGGTTTCAATTTTCAACTTTCTAACCACAAAAGGGAACTGCTGGTTTACTGATATGCAATGAGCTCCTGCAGTCCTGACCAGGCCAGAAGAGCTAAATAAAGAAGGAAAAGGTGTGCAAACTCCATTTCAAGAATGGATTATCCCTTTCTAATCGTATCTGTTCTACAACATATTCACAGCTCTCCAGGTAAGAGTTTCTAAGAATGAGTACAAGAACAAGAACAAGTAAATCCTGGCCTCCCTCTTAGTGACACATTTCACACTACTGTGACTGAGTCTTTGTTGCCTATGCCTAGAAAAACCCACTGGGAACATGCGGACATGGGACAATGGCGCTCTCCCTCACAGCACAGCCACCTTGTAAAAAGGCAGGCAAATTTACCTCCTCAGTTGGTAAAGTGCTATAAGAGGAGGACATGCAAAAACACACAAATGTGCACCAACCGCAGAGCAAGTAACACATCTGCACTGGGAGATAAACAGAGATAATTACATCTTGCAGCGTAAAGCTCACTGTTGCTCAGTGAAGACAATAACTTCCTTATCCTTTACTTTGTTTTTCTTCAGTGAGCCATGCTGGTGGTTCCCGATCAATTGTGACAGCTGCATGTGGCCATAAAGGCTCTTCTATAGTCTATGCATCTGTTCTTTGATTGTTGGACTCGATTGGGAGCCATAAATTATTATCACTGTGACCTACATTTACTCAGAAATGAACCACGTCCCAGCAAATACAAATAACCTCCAAGTGATGGTTATGTGTTTTGTACTGCTAGCCAAGCAATCACCTGAGAGGACTATGAAAACAGGGAGCTCATTCCAAACTAGTTCACGCCTCATACAGGTAAGGCCTGTATGCAGCTGCCGGTTTGCCATCATTGACATGAACACGACACCCCAGAACACCTCAGAGCGTTTCTTACTAAAGTAGGCTGGACACTTAATAACAGCTTCTCACTTGTAGTAAAAATTTCTGCAGTGGTTTCGTCTGAATTTAAAACATCCCTTGCCCTTTGACCATTTCCAGTACTTTAAAGTTTACAAATTCCTTCAACACGATGTGCAGTTTTAAAATGGGTAAGCGTTCAAATCTTCTAGTTCAGCGCATTACTAGCTAGTGGTGAGAGGCAAAACACATTAACTTACTAATTTCCTCAATAGTAAGTATTTACCTACATGCCGAATTTTCAAAAAGACCCTAAAGATGTCTGCCAGACGTCATTTGTACACAGAAAAACATACATGTTTACAGATAACCGATGGCAATAGAAAACCTCCTAAATTTTAAAAGCTGTTCTGCCAGCGTCTACCCGCAGTGAAATTCCGCACAGCTTCGGGAGCGTGTTAGCAGCTTTACTGTTACTCACCACAGTCACATATACTAGTTTTCTTTCTGCCGCCGCTCCACACACACAACCCACTGCAAAAACAAAGAGCACCGCAGCTGGCACCATGTTTCTGCCTGTGTCCTCGGACTGCTAACCTGTCTTGGACACCACGGATAACTGGTTCGATTTCCTTTTTTACGTGGTTGGGTCAAGCCAGCCAGCGAAACTCGAGTTACAGCGGAAGTTATAAAATGAAGTGTAGCCATTTTTAAGAAAAACTAATTAAAAAGAGGAAGCGTGAAGGTGGACTGATTTCACCTATTTTATTATTAATTTCTAATAAAAAATGTCTATTTTTCACCCACTTTTGCCTCTTTAGTTACTTGGCACGGATTATATTTTGAAATTACACAACTTGCAAGACTGAAACGATAAACGGAAGTGACGGAACAACTTGTCCTAAATACAATCAAGATGCAGCGATGCTTCTTAGTTAAATTTTTTTTTAATTATACGTATTAAATTTTAGTAATATAGATAGATTATAAATTATACAATTATAATACCTTTTATATACGATGTACATTATCACCGTTAGGTTGCAGTGTTACTTCTGAGCCACTAGAGGTCACTGTTGTTCTTGGTGCAAACAATCTGACACGTTAGTCTGACAGGAGACCTCCACTGCTCTGCAGAATTTCATAAGCTGCAAGGTGTCGAGGTGCTTCAGGATATTGTTGATATAAAAAACTGCCTTACTTTTATTGTATGACACAATTATTATGCTTTATGTAACAGTCATATAAACACATGCTTTATGTAACAGTGACATAAGCACCTGCTTTGTGTAACAGTCATATAAACACATGCTTTGTGTAATAGTCATATACTTATAATCATCTGCGTGTTACTGGGGTACTTGTTTAATCCGTTTAAGAGCAGAAACCCCACGTTAATTAAAAGTTAATCAAGTTGAAAATGAATCAACACTAATTTTAAGGCTAATTTGCTGACTTGATTTATTTAGTGAGACATATATATTATACAAAGATGCTGATCATATCTCTGTGCGTAAATAATTACCTTAATTGTTTACCATCTGCCTTACAGGTAGCACAAGGCAGGAAGTCATTCTTGGTTTAAGTGAGCATCAGTCAGAGGTATTAAAAGTTCAAGCTGTATGTGTGGAAAACCTTTGGCTTTATGTGCTGCAAAGCAGTAAATATGGGAAAATTTTCATGACTGACCCTTTTGCCTGAGCCTGACTGTGAAAAGCAGCTTTGTTCGCAGCAAGAAGCAGCAAGCTCAAGGATGTTTACACTCCACCCACTGATCTGGACAACTTTAATTACCTTTTGTCAACCCCACAGAAAGTAAAGTCAAATGGTTGTTAAAAGTCTGCAGATTCACTGCTACTTAAGCGATACATATAAGGCTTATGTTTAGCTGTACCAACACAGGCATGAAGGTACAACAGAAGAACCAGTTGGCAATAGATTAGAATTACGCTTTACATTTTATTTTAAAGATTTTTGCAAATTGCCTCATGGTACCACCTCATAATTAATGGTAAGTCTTCTTTGAGCAGTCTTGTAGGTATATATGCACCGCTACAAGACAATTATGTGCATGTTTTACCCATCCAAGCTACATGGCTTCATGTTTAACAAAGCACTTATGATAATAGAGATCTCTTCCTGTTAAAATGGAATTCTTCCTTCCTGCTTTCGCCAAGTGCTTGTTCATAGGAGAGCACGTGATTGTTGGGGTTCCCTCTTTAATATTTTAAGGTCTACATTTTACAATATAAAGCACCTTGAGGCTACTGTTAATGTGATGGTGCAATAATTAAAATTTAATTGAGCTGCGCTTTCTGTGGAAACACAAACTTCCTCTCAGAAACATTCGCTTTATCCAAGGACTTTAACAATATCAGATTTTTACCCAGAAAAATCAGAATAATTAATATTATCAATAACACCATTAATTAATATTACAATAACTTTACTATCACTAAAACTCATCTTAACCTTGGAAATGAGTTACAATCAGAATATGAGTATAGGGAAGTGCAGACTCTCGGAATGTTTACAAAAAAGGACAGTTACACCATTATTTACTATATTAATGTGACATCAGTGTTTCATGTTTAAATATCACCTTTACTGCTTAAACTGGCTGTTGAAAATGCCAAAAATAATCCAGTAAGTATTAAATAAGTGGCCCTTGAGTTATGTTTGGACCATCAGAAGTCACTCTTTAACAGCTGTTCTCACAGGCATAGGATAAAGCAGAGGGATCATGGAGCCGAAAATTAACCAGAGGTGGAAAGAGTTCCAAATATCCTGCTGTAGCAGAAGAGTTCATAGGTCACTGACGTTTTGTTTTACTGTTATCATACTCTGCTTTCATAACAAAACAGACAGGAAATGAAAGTTACTGGCTTAAGATGTAAACAGAAAGAGAAAGAGGAGGGAGTCAAATGTGCAAGCAACACCTTTGGCATGTTGTGTGCATGTATAGTGTGCTCTTATTCCTCATTAGAAAATTATTTTGAAGCACAAGTAATCATGGGTGGTATTAAAGTTGAGTTAAAAGGGAGACTGTAACTTGTTTTCACTAACCACGTGTTCACATGACCTTTGACAGTTTACCCAAAGTACACTTTTTGAAGTTGTCTACAGGGAATTATTATAAAACAGATAAAACATCCAGGGCACCAATGCTTATTTATGTTACTCTGTATCACTGATAGTAGACTGGACCCAGTTTTGCTACCATATCCCATTATTTTGAGGCTCAAAGTGCATCACATGCAAACTGAACAAAAACATGATTTTGGCTTTGGGTTATGACACTCGGCACAAAATTGTTTTCATTTTAACAGAGCTTACATGTGTTTTTCAACCCTGAGAATTCCATGTGGTGATCTCCTGTACCTAAGACGTTTTGAGGGATCAAAAATATTTGGAAAAAAAAGACTTAAATATGCTAAAGTCTGTGTACAAAGAAAATCATCTGATTCTGAGAGAGTCAGATAGGGAGCACTCACTGATTATTTTATGGAATTACGCTTGTTTCCAGGGAATGTGTTATGATGGTGAACACAAATTGTATGGAGGCCAAAAAGCACCGAAATTAGTGCTTAAATAAAGCCAGTACACATCACTCCATCAACAGCAAAACAACTGTATTCAGCACCCTTCCTTTCATGTTGTTGCCAGCACTGTGCCTCTTTCCCAGTTAAATGTCAACAACAGTCTGTTCATTTGTTTTTTGCCTGCAGCTGTTTCTGTGGTCAAATTTGCTACTAAGTCCCGGCGGAGGCGTTTATGTTTTTGCTCATATCTCAGATTATAGGTGGCAGCTAATGCTGACAACACGTGCAGAAAAATAAGGAAATCACACAAACTCATCGACAACAATAACAATGTGAACAACAGTGATTAGAGGAGGCAGGATTAGCCTTAATCTAAAGCGTTTATGTGTTTGTTTAAGGGGGCATATATGCTCATTAAGAAGAGGGACACCCTCCCGTCACAGTGACACCTCAGAGATGGAGGTGTAATCTGCTTTTTGGGAGATTATTTAAAAAAACAATCCCAGGATATTGGGAAATCTTAGAAACATGGTGTCAAACCAGATACTTACTCTGGATGGCATTACTTTGGCCTCCAGTAACACTGTGAGAAATCTTGGAGTCATTTTTGACCAGGATATGTCCTTCAATGCACATATTAAATAAATATTTAGGACCACTTTTTTACATTTGCACAATATTTCTAAAATTAGAAACATCCTTTCTCAGACTGATGCTGAAAAGTTAATCCATGCATTTATTACTCCTAGGCTGGGCTATTGTAATTCATTATTATCAGGCTGTCCTAAAAACTCCCTGAAAAGCCTTCAGCTGATCCAAAATGCTGCAGCTAGAGTACTGACAGGGACTAGAAAGAGAGAGCATATTTCTCCCACATTGGCTTCTCTTCATTGGCTCCCTGTTAAATCTAGAGTAGAATTTAAAATCCTTCTCCTAACATACAAGGTCTTGAATAATCAGGCCCCATCTTATCTCAAAGACTTCATAGTACCGTATCACCCCCAATAGAGCACTTCGTTCTCAGACTGCTGGCTTACCTGTGGTTCCTAGGATACTTAAAAGTAGAATGGGAGGCAGAGCCTTCAGCTTTCAGGCCCCTCTTCTGTGGAACCAGCTCCCAGCTTGGATTCGGGAGACAGACACCCTCTCTATTTTCAAGATTAGGCTTAAAACTTTCCCTTTTGATCAAGCTTATAGTTAGGGCTGGATCAGATTACCCTGAACCACCCCTTAGCTATTCTGCTATAGGCCTAGGCTGCTGAGGGGGGGTCCCATAATTCACTGCTTCTTTTTATTCAACTTATTTACTTGTTTATACTTCACTCTGTATTTAATCATTATTATTAATCTCTGGCTCTCTTCCACAGCATGTCTTTTGTCCTGTCTCTCTCCACTTAGCACAACCGGCCACAGCAGATGACTGCCCCTCCCTGAGCCTGGTTCTGCTGGAGGTTTCTTCCTGTTAAAAGGGAGTTTTTCCTTCCCACTGTCGCCAAGTGCTTGCTCATAGGGGGTCGTTTTGACTGTTGGGTTTTCTCTGTGTTATTGTAAAGTGTAAAGTGCCTTGAGGCGACTCTTTGTTGTGATTTGGCGCTATATAAATAAAATTGAATTGAACTGAATTATTGTTGCAGTGGGATTGACCCCCACGCTGACTGCACTGTGGTTATTAAGATCACAGGAAGACTTAGTGACATAATTACCCAGATGCACTGATGAACAGATGTCTGCGAGCTTCCTTCTGTCATCTGGTGGGCCCTTCACAGCCTAATGCACGAATGCTCATAATGTAAATATACTGTAGGAAGGTGTGGAAAGAGCTGCTGCGCAGTGAGCCCGAGCAAACAGATGATGGCAGCATTGCTGCAGCTTGAGCTTGCGCTCAAACCTCTGAAGTGTTTACTTCTTGCTCTTCTCTGTGAGATGGCTGTTTTTCATTCACTGTGAACATTTTAGAAAAATGCAGCATAGCCATAAAGGAATATCAAACCCCAGACTAAAAAAAAAAAAAAAAAAAAGAGCCCTCTTTCCTCTGCTTTTTGCTTTTCTCTCACAGAAAAAGGTCCCTTTTCAAATAGATAATCACCCTAATTACCACCAAATATAGCTGGAGACTTGGATGTGAACATAAATGGTGATGTGCTCAAATAGGAAACGCGAGATTCCAGTTGGAGAGGAATACCCACAGGTATAAAAATAGGCCACAGCACTTCTTATATAACAAGTGGGACATCGGGGGGTTGTTTACAGCCTTCCCTGCTTGAGAAATAAAGGGTTACAGTCCAGCATTATGTTGCACATTTCAAATCCTCATTAATCCTAATGGGCTCGATTGGCCTGCACAATAAAAACTGAAAGCACCAACAAGAACGTGTTTTGAAATGAAGCATCATTCTCACATAAACAGGAATTCACGTTCCTCAATGGACTTGTGGCATTTTCGTTTTCTACATGAGAGAGATAGCTGTTGGAGAAGCGGAGAGGGAGGCGGGGTTTGCTCGCTTTGAATGACCGAAGCAGCCAATGGGCGGGGACGTTTTGCGCTGATGGACAGGCACGGCCCCTGCAGGACGCGCCGCCCCCCTATGACTCCGTGTTTTAGTCTGTTTTAGAGCAGCAGCGTCACATGTTGTTTTTCTCCAGGATCAGCTCAGTCTGGTCCCCGCTGCACTGTTGCTTCTGCCGTGGCGGACAGCGGATATGCTCTGCAATGGATTAGGGTTTGTTTTTGTTTGTTTAAAAAACGGTTGATATTATATATTTATATAGATTTTTTTTTTTTTTTTGCTGAGTTTAGAAAAAAAAGAGGAATTTGCTGATCTGGACTTGAAAAGAGAAGCTGAGGTAAAATGGCAAGTCCTCCGGCGACGGGAGGACACCTGTTATCTAATGGAACGAATGGGGTGAAGAAGTACGGGTACCTGAGGAAGCAGAAGCACGGACACCGGCGATTTTTTGTTCTCCGGGAGCCGGTCGAAAGCTGCCCGGCCCGGCTGGAGTATTATGAGAGCGAGAAGAAATGGAGAAACAAGTCCGCCGCGAAACGGGTTATAACTTTGGACTCCTGTCTGTGCGTAAACAAACGCGCCGACGCCAAACACAAGCACCTCATCGCCCTCTACACCAAGGACGAATACTTCGCCGTGGCTGCAGACAACGAGCAGGAGCAGGAGAGCTGGTACAGGGTTCTGACTGATTTAATAGCTGAGGGGAAAGTGTACGACAGCCCTGCTTCCACGTCCTCTCTGGTGGGCTTTGAAGAGGCCAGTTACGGACTCCTCACTCCTGCAACACCTGCTTACAAGGAGGTATGGCAGGTCAACTTGAAATCCAAAGGTTTGGGTCAAGTGAAGAACCTCACTGGAGTGTACAGGCTGTGTTTGTCCAGCAGGACCATCAGCTTTGTGAAACTGAACTCTGAAACAGCTGCTGTCAGTTTACAGCTCATGAACATCAGGAGATGCGGCCACTCAGACAGCTTCTTCTTCATAGAGGTAGGTCGCTCTGCAGTCACGGGGCCCGGGGAGTTCTGGATGCAGGCGGAGGACTCGGTGGTGGCGCAGAACATCCACGAAACCATCCTGGAGGCCATGAAGGCCATGAAGGAGCTGTCCGAGTTCAGACCGAGGAGCAAAAGCCAGTCTGCTAGCACTAACCCCATCTCTGTACCCACAAGGCGCAACCTCAACAACCTCCCCCCAAGTCAGACGGGCCTTGTGAGGAGATCCAGAACAGACAGCATGGCAGCCACGTCCCCAGGGAGGAAGGTCACATCCTGTCGAATAAGAACTTCCAGTGAGGGAGACGGAAGTGTGACCCGGCCTGTGTCCATGTCCATATCTGTGAACGGGAGTCCCACCAGTCCTAACTCTGGGAATCACCTCAGCAGGTCCCACACCCTCAGCAATGGGCGCACTTGCAGGATGCTAGAATCAACTTACAACCTCCATCACAGCCGCTCGATGCCAGTGTCCAACTCCCCTCCTGCTGCCTCCAGTCCCATTAGCATGTCTCCTCGAGGGGGGGCAGGATCTGCACTCCTGACAAAGTGAGGCGCCCCTTCAGCTGCAGCGCCTCCATCTCGGGCTCTCTCAGCGACACCGCCTTCATGCTGTGCGATGATTACAGCTGCAGCCCAGGTGAACCCAGGTTCCTCCCCCTGACTCGCAGTGACACCCCCGACTCCCTGTCCAGCACTCCTCCATCCCGTGACACCAGCGACCCTTGTGGCTACATGATAATGGAGGGAGCAAATGGAAGTAGGTGCTGCAACGGGGGCGAGGGTCTGGCTTACAGGAAGCGAACGCACTCCCTCACCACACCACGCCAGCAGAGGGTGGTGGCCCCGTTGTCCTCGGCCTCCCTGGATGAGTACACCCTCATGAGGATGGCCCATGGACAGAACTCCCACTCTGCCTCACCCAAAGTGTGCTACCCTGAGGATTACGGCGACGTTGAAATCGGTTCATCCAGGAGCTCCAGCAGTAACCTTGGCGACGATGGCTATATGCCCATGACGCCAGGTATAGCACCTCAGTCTGGAAAGGCAGACAACTACGTGCCCATGAGCCCCATGTGTGTCTCAGCACCGAAGCAGATTGTGAACCCTAGGGTGCATCCTCAAGCGGCTGCCAGTGGCGGTTACAAGACCAACTCCCCTTCCTCCAGTTCTCTAGAGGACAACGGCTACATGAGAATGTGGTGTGGCTCTAAGTCCTCCGTTGAGAGTCCAGATAGACATGGTGAATACATGAACATGTCCCCTGGAAACCCACCTCCACTCCAGACCCCACCTGATTACTGCTTGGGCCTTCTGGCTTCTGAACCCACATCAGTTAGGCCAGCCTACCAGACCGGCTCCCTCACACTACCTGCTAAACTGCAGGCCTCCAAGAATGAAGATAACAACCAGTATGTGGTGATGAGTCCCCAGAGTTTGAGGCAGAGGCCTGGGGAGTCAGACTATTATTCAGTGATGCAGCCCAGTGCAGCTCAAACCTCGCCGCTGTGCCCCTCAGCACCCTCTCCAGTCAGACACAGCCGAGCTGAGAGTTTGGCCTACAGGGGGAGGCTGGGCAGACCTAACAGGCTGTCTCTGGACACCCTGAGGACCCTGCCCAGCATGAATGAACATCCCCTCCCTGGAGAGCCCAGGAGCCCCGGGGAATACATTAACATTGACTTCAGTGGCGCCAGATTCTCCCCGCCCTCTGTCGTATCCGCAGAGAGGCAGTCTTCATCACTGGCCTCCAGTGGCGGGGGCCCAGGGAGGTCATCTCTGGCAGACTACATAAACCTGGACCTGGGATCGCACTCACCAAAGGAGGCTGACACTCCTGCTGAGCGCTTGGACACACTCCCGGAGCTAACCTTGTGCCCCTGCTCAGAGGAGGATGGAGTATACCATGTGGATAGTGAGAAAGACTCCCAGGGCCTCAGTGATGAGGTGAAAAATGATTACACTGAGATGACCTTTGGGATGACCAGCTCACCCCCACAGCTTGTACCTCAGAACGCAGCAAGGTATGTGTCAGTCTGTGGTGTTTTATCACTAATGATCATTTATTTAAAGCGTCTGGGTGTATGTTTCGGTAAAAATGCTGATTGTGAGATGGTAGTAAAAAGAAGCAGGTGGCAACAAAACATCAATTAAGTGTATTTGATATTTTTGCTCCAGTGACATTTTTAGTTACTTATTTCCTCATTTGTCTGCTTCTGTTTTCCAGTAGCCAGAGCAGCAGAGAAGATGCTTTCTATGGAGGACCAGGACATCCCAAAACACATCGGGGTCTTCCTGCTCGGTGCAACCTCTTCCTCCACAGTGGACCCTGACTGCTCTGCCAAGGTCATCAGGGCACATCCGCAGGGACGCCGGCGCCACAGCTCTGAAACCTTCTCCTCCACCGCCACCGTGACCCCAGTCTTCACATCCTTCGCTCGTGGCGATGCAGTAAAGAGGCACAGCTCAGTGGAGAACATCTCGTCCCGGAGCAGTGAGGGTTCCGACGAGGAGTACGGCAGCCCCGAGAACCAGCAGTGCTCGGCGGGCTACCCCAACAGACTCAACTACATTGCCTTGAACCTGGAGAAGTGCGAGGACCTGGTCGGCTTCAAACCCGCCAGCAGCTGCAAAGGGGGCATCAACGGATTGCACAGCTCACCATATGTCTGTCTGGGATTCAAGGAGGCTGCAACCACTGCTAAAGGTGGGTGAGGTTTATGTCAGATGTGTTGCTGCTCAATAAAATATTAAAACGGTCCGCTTTTAACAGAGGGAATGAAGGTTTTGGGAATGTCTTTAATTGAAAAGAGAGCAGCACTATACAGCTGTCAGATTTGTGAGAAAAAAACATGAGTGAAGATTTGCATTTCCTCTAGATTCAAATTCCAACTGGCACTTCAGTAGCTAATGCTGTCTTCAAGTGCTTCTTCTAAGCTTCAACTTTTGAGTCCTTCTGTGAGTGGGTGATCTTTTTGGGCTTAAATGGCGGAGTGCTGCTGGGTGTCGGAGAGTCCAAATAAAGAGAGGCAAGGCAGCAATTCAAAAGTTTCTCTTAATTGCTTTTAGGACCCTGAACGTATAGGGTTTCCAGTATTTCCCACAGCATGTGAACGCAACACGAGGGTGCTGTGAAACGTGACTAGGCTGAGGGCTGTGAAGTAAACAAGCACCGTGACAGAGCAGGATGCTGCCTTGCTGTTGCTGTCGTGGGCTGAAGATACCAGAAATGCAACCTCAGAGTTCCACCGACGCTTATAAAGAATGGAAGGTTTTGCAAAATGAACAGAAATAACAGATTAGAGATTCATTCTAAACCTCCTGCAAAAGCTCCACAGCAACTGAAAAGTCAGGAGCATTAAACATGTATTTGTTAAGTCTGTGGAACTTGTTTACTGTGGCAGGTTATTAGCAGTCCTGCTGTTGTTGATGTCACGGGAATCACGGTGGAGACTTCCTGTCAGTTGTAATGTCTCTGAGCCGCAGGCATTTCCGGCTGTTGTTTTTCAGTTGGGTAGGCATTAGGATGTGTTGCACATCAATGTGACCTCTATAGACCCCTTATTCCCACCATCCTGTGATCAATACTGCATCCCAGTATATCCCAGTGAGCAAAACAAAAGCCCCAGTGTGGGGTAGCAGACGACAGGATTGTGGGGGTAACAATCATAAGTGCTACCCCCTCTGGCTGCACAGTGTTGAGTTTAAAGCTAAATGACCCTCTGACCCCCATGCTTCCGTCGGAGACATCCGGCTCATATGTGCTTGTGAGCACGTAGAGGTCAGAGGGGGTGGAAGGATGTTGTACCCCCAGTATGAGGGCCAGTGTAAGTGGATATATGTCTGTGTGTGTGTGTGTGTGTGTGTGTGTGTGTGTGTGTCCTTGTAGGCAGTGACAAGGGGGAAAACAACAAAGCAGGGCCATCAGGTAACTGGATGTCATGCTCTGCATTCCTGGTAGAGCTGGTTTGAAAAGTTGCTGTGAGAGGGGGTTTGTTTTTGTCCCAGCTCCAGGCCGTTTGAATAGAAGGTGGCTTTTATTTCACCACAAGAGTCCCCCCCACCACCACCGTGTGTGTGTGTGTGTGTGTGTGTGTATTTCATTTTTAGGATGCAGAAACAGAAAAAAAAATTCTATGTTAAGTTATTAGTATTTATAGAGTCAGTGGGGCTCTGGTAAATAAAGTGGAATGTACCAACACTCAGGCACCCCCCACTACATGGAAAAAAAGCTTTTTTTCCCCAAGAGGTGCCTTAATTTATGCTCTTTAAGCTTGCAACCGTGCGCAGTCTTTGACAGTGACATGTTTGTTTTTGTCTGCGTTGGCTCGCACGTGTCCTGTACTCATGTTTTTGACGAGTGCTAATATTTTTACGGCACTAATAAAGCTTTGAGTTGACTTGGGAGAGGCAGGGAAATAGTCGTGAACATACATGTGGACTCGAGCACGTACACATAGGGTGTTTTTTTTCTCTCTCTCTCTTTTTTTTTCTTCCTTTTCCAGTGGTGTAGCCTGTATCTGTGAACGCTTGGCAAAGACATGCAGAAAGAGAGTGAGAGAGAGTGTAGGCTGTTTTGTTTTCCAGTGCTGCTTGCCTGGCTGTTTGCAGGAGAGCGAGTAAATGCGTGCATAATGGGGCAGGATGGCACGTGCACTTCGCTGCCCTTCTGCCTCATTAGACTTTTCACTTAGAAGAAGTAAGACAAGCAGAGAGAGAAAGGGGGGATGGAGTGCAGAAAGGGGAGGGGAGGAGCTCTGGCTTTTTAAAGGAACAAATAAACTCATCTGTGAGGCCCCTCTTTGACTGAGGTGCATTCTGGGAGAGCGGGAGCCCTTGTTTACCCAGTTCCTGTGCTGTGCGGTGAAGCGGGGTGAAGGAGGTCAGAGCACTCCACGGGGGGGGAGCGGAGCGCTTTGATTCCGCGTTTATCAGGACGCCACGTTGGGTTTCTGGACCGTGTGCCACTCTGACCCAAGAATCTGCAGGTTTTCATTACAGCCAAACACCTCTGCCAATTAGTTTACCCGATCAGATGAATGCAGTTTGGATGGATGGGTACATTTCACTCTAAATTGAGGATCAAAGCACCTAAACACCCAAACTGCCCCTCCTCCATGTGACAGCCCTACTTTGTTAAAAATAAATAAATAAATAACGTGACCATGCTGTTTCCTGTCAACAAAAATAAGCATTTGACAGCTGGATTGTTTTTTTTTTCTTTTTTATTTTGTTCTCCAGCTTAGATGCCTGGCATAAGGGTCAGGAGTTTGTTTACCTCTTGTTTTGTCAGGGAGCCAGGCCATGTGACTCAGAGGCAGCGTTTACCTCCGCTCTTACCCAAGCTGGCAGTCTGCACTTGCGGCCCTGGCTAGCCGCAGCTCAGCCAGGTGAACGTTCTGTACCAGACTCAGATTAGCCAAGTCAGCCGTCTCTGTTTCCACCACCTCTGACTAATACCTTTATCTGACGGCGCCAATCGGCTCCTGCTTCCTCTGATGATTGAAGAGATCATTCTTAATGCTGCATTGATATGATTGTCCTTCATTAGACTTATGGGTGTAAGTTTTATTTGAGCATTGAGAGGAACACAGTAACCAGGTTGTTTGGACCCGATCTGTTTGACTGTATAATCGCTGGCTTGGATGTGTTTGTGCTCATGCTGAAAACTTTGTTCACAATCAAAACAAGTCACACGCATTTGAGGCTGAGGCTTAGTTTAGCTAATAACCATGAAAAAATAAATTTATTTTTTAAACAGGTTCCCTTATTGACATTGAGAACTGTTTTTTTTTTTTTTCCAAGAGAGACCTGTTTACAAAAACAGGAAACGTTTAGAGTAGACAGATAATAGCTATGTTATACATCTCTGATTGCTGATACTTCACCTTTCACCCTTTTAAAATGTTCTAGTGAAACAAGAGAATGTAGCTTCATATCTGAGTTTTATTTGGTTTATTCCATTTGTTTAAACCGAGCACAATTTATGACACATGCAGTCAAGTGGCTTCAACGTTTATGGAAAAAAACATGCATAAAAACAACATCACCATAATCAAGAAGAGGCAGAATTGTAGGTTGTACAATGATCTTACAATTTCTAAAAGAGAAACAGGATTTGTTCCTATGCAAGAAAACAAAGTCTTTAATTTTTTAATTTTCTTGACAGGTATTTCATATCAGTCCTAAAAGCAAGTCTGGTATCCTGAGTCTTGAGCATTTGTAAAAGTCAACAGTTTCACTTTTTTTGTTCATGCAAAGCCAAAAACATAGATAGATGTCAACCTTTAATAAGGAGTTACACACACTACCAAGCCCTGAAAAAACACTCCAATAACTTGAGAGAAGATCACCAGCACAGTGCGATACAGAGAGAAGCTGAACGAGGCAAAGGAGTATTGTTGGATGGGATTAATCCATAAGAACACAAAGAATGGCCACCTTATTTTTAGGAGCTACCGATGCTTAGTCAGGATTCCACTTTTGCATTTCAAAAGCGGTTTTTAAAACCAAAAGTATAAAGATTTTTTTTATTTTAGGTTTACTGCCATTTAGCTACAACTTCCACATCTAAGGTGTGCAACATAGCAACAGCCTTATGACATGTAACTGCAATAGTTAAATGTTATAATTATAACTTACCAGCATGACAGTGCTGTGATCACGCAAACATATTTTCCGAAATGTTGTTGAGGGTGATGATTGTTCTTCTTCCAACTGCTACACAAGCCATGTGTTGCTGCTGGCTCTGCAACCTCAGCTCCGTGTTTCTGTTTCCAATCTGGAAAGTGCAAATCCATTCATTCCTACTCCATTCCATAAAGGGTTTCCGTTCTGGTCATATGTACAATTGTGTTGTTTTACAACACAGCAGCTCACCATTCTGACGAGTTTCTAATGTCCACAATTTAACTTTCAAACCCAAAAGCAGCATCTGTCTCTGTATATTCCAGTATCAGCTCAGACTTGCATGAACAACTCTCCCATAATGCATTGCGTTGGGCGACGTCATGATCCTGAACTCTATAGTATGCACTGAATTTAGAATAAGCTAGTGTTTAGCGAGAGATTTCTAAATATACACTACAGTTTTGAATGGCAGAGGCGAATATTGAGTAAATAAACGAGGTCCAAGAATGGATCTCTGTGGAACACCTTTATTAATAGGAAGGAGATTTGGCCTGAAACCTTTGAAGACTACTGCCAGAAAGACAGCCATAAATAAAGTAGTTAGCAAAGTAGTGACACATAGAAAAACTGGCCAACATGCATGTGTTCTACATATAGTCTACACCCACAACTAGTGGTATTTATCTTTGGGTTTAAATTTTAACTAAACATTACATCAGCAGGCCGAAAATTAAGATGGGCAATAAACTAAGGAGTAATGGGGCTGTAAGACCAAAAGGAGCCCTGCCGTGTCACTTTAAGTCCCTCCTGAGTGCTAGTGGCAGATGGCCATTCTCCGGAGGGTGTGTGTGTATTTGGGGGTGGAGTTGGAGGGGGGTTAAACACCTGCCACCCTGTTTTTTCTTTACATCCTCTCATTACAGCAATTTCCCTGTCACATGTACGCAAACTAGCATGTAAACAAATATATCCTGCTATATGTCTTTCTGCAGTGCACATCCATACCTCTTCACTCCCCCCACCCCACCCCACCCCATCCCACCCCAAACTAATGACAGTCCACCATCTGCTGCACCCACAGGCTAGAGAGAACATCAGCTGTGTGTGTGTGTGCAGATTAGAGACATCCACGTCCATCTACTCAAATCCTGCTTCCCCCTGATGTCATCCGTTTGGTTGTACTGTGAGTGATGTCATTGCAAAGACGATGCAGTGGGTAAATGCACCCACTGCATATTCTATGTATCTGTTACACAAGTTTCCACCCATTTTTGTGCTTGATGTTAGAGGGTGAACGCAAGCGAAAGAGGTCTACATTGTACAGCCATGCATCCCTAACTCGCTCTAAGCATGCTCAGTAGATGAGGTTGTTAGTCAGTTCCTGAAGTGGGGGCTGGGACCTGTGTTATTTGTCAAAGGATAAAAGTCTCTTATTTTGCTTTCTTGTTAAAAAACAAAACAAAAAAAAAATCTCATTTGCTCAACAAATTTAAACTTCTGACAAGTCAACACTGCCTCAGAGTTTGTGAAAAACCATCCAAAATATTAAAGTTCTGGAGCAATTTGATGACACACCTTTTTGTGTATTCCAATTTATCAAGCAATAATTAACAGATAATTTTATAACAAAAAAGTTCTATGTCTAAGTGCACGTGATGGTTGCACTGAAATTATTGCTTCCTCTTTTGAAATTCAGCCCAACAAGCAGGTCTCTTGATTTTTCTATGTGTCACACTTTATTCTGCAGTTTATGGATTTACTCCTAAAGGTGACGCCTGATCGCACCCATCAGCCTGATTGCACGATCCATTCTTGCTGCACACTGGGCCTTGAACACGTACACATGCCAGCTGTTTAATAGTTTATTTACACCTGCGTCAGAGTGGCATTGAAGTTGGGATGTTGCTAAAATAACAAAGCACTGCAAACAGCCAAAGCAAGAACTCCAGAAATGCCATGTTACATGATATATAGAGAACAAACACGTAATGCCAAAGGCTGTTGTGTCAGAGTTTCCAACGGTGTGTGTGTGTGTGCATCACGGCTCAGGGAGAAGGAGGGGGGCTAAAGTAGGCCGGGATGTTCCAGACAGAAGCGCTTGCTGCTAGATAACTGCGTGGCCAGCGTTCCCCACATTTAGCCAGCCACGGCTCCAGATGAGATTACAGCCTCTGCGGGCGAGATTAGATGGCCAAGGGTAGATCAGCAAGAGCCGGTGGCTGCTCCGCGGAGAGCAGCTGGGCAGTGCGCAACGTAAGGTGCAGGCATTGGGATGTTTTGTCCAGATTTGAATGTGCTTATAAAACTGTATTCAGCAGAAATCTGAATGGACCACGACTGTAAAATTATCACATTAAATTCCCGTCTGCCTCCAGAAATTTAGTTTGGATGCCAAAGTGAGTTGTTACATTTAAATGGTAAATTATATAAGATCCAGGGACTTATCTTTGGATTTAGTGATTTAACATCTCTAATGTTCTCAGCTACGTCCTTCTCTATTTTTATCATTATATGATGCCTAAAATATCTTAAAAAGATCTAAATGTGTGGTTCTGTAAAGGGGAACATTGTGGAGACTAAAGATAGTCTTTGTTCTGGGCTGTTTGGTTAAATGAACACTGAATGACAGATCCAAAAATGGAAACTTTCCAGGAACAAAAAAGGCCTGACTGTTGCATTTGAAGTCAGCTGGCTTTTCTAAAGAAGAGTTTCATCAGCCTTAGAGTGCAAAAATTTACCTCAGTTTAATGACATACATACACTTCTCCTCTTCCTCAGCGTCCACCACTGCTGCATTTACATGGAAAAACACCATAAAATCTTATTATCTATTGCAGCATAAATGCAACCTGTATGTTTAATATCAGAGATGCCGCTGTACCAATTGTAGCTGTGCTCAGTGTGAGTCCATAACAGCATGACTGCCCCCCCTCCCCTGCATCTCTGCATCCTAGATTATGTCATTATGTCCGCTGTGAATGTGCCCCCTTGCCCTCCACCCCCACACAAACTGTCCTTCAAGACTGTCCTGGGCAAAACAGTTGGTGTGTTAAGATCAGAAAGTTACTATCCAATAAGGCCCAGCCTACACACAAACACACTTGTAACACCTTCAGCAATAGAGTATTTTTAATTGGAAAATCTTTAGACTTAGTCAGATCATAATGACCAAACATTGGCTCTGTGGAGGAATAATTAAACAAAAACAAGTGGCTTTATTTTAATAACCAGGTCAGAGTCAGATTATAAAAAAAATGGCATAAAATGTGCAATATAGATGTAAATTTCAAAGTAAATACTACTGTTTTTGAACCTAACACAAAACATTTTCTAACAGCAACTTCACCAGAAATGTAGCATAGCATGCTATATATGTAAAAAGGCCTTTCCTATAACTTTAAAAAATGATACCAATAAGAGTCATTGTCACTATTAAGACAAGAAGTACTTTCACACCGTTAAAACTCTGTATGTGTGTGTGTGTGTGTGTAAACTTATACGTGCAGAACTCTAACGTGTGTAGCACCCACTTGATATTTAAGCTGTTCCTGTGAATCCTTGTTATTGTGGCGGACAAAAGCCTAATCTGAGCCTGTGAATGAGTTCACTCTGTACAGTACATGTGTACTGTACAGAGTGAACGCTGTTCTCTCAGAGCCCGTCTTGTCTGCTGTCTCAAGAGGTCTGCTTTATTGGCGCCAGTATTGTATGCGGGAAACCATCAGACTACAGACTGGGGTGATTTCAGTTAGAATGACTGTTTATAATAAGTAGCTTTACTTAAAAACAGTCATTCTGTGCCTTGTAGTTAAAGGGTATGTGTTTAGATTATTGTCAAAGAAACAGATTTGTCAAGTCATTTTGTGTTCTGCAGTGTTAAAGGTGCAGTGTGAGATTTTTGGCCACTAGTGGTGCTATAGAGCAGTGTTTGTCTGGGTGATTCTCCTTCATATCACTGACCTTACAGCTGTTTTATGTAAACACAGAAACATTTGACATTAGACCTCACGTGATATTCACACAAGCATTAGTGAGAAACTCCTGACTTTGCATTGCTGTGTTTTTTTTTTCTTTCTTACACGCTAAGAATTTGAGTAGACTTTGCTTGACAGTTGAATGCAAATGAGCGCATATGCACATCCTGTAGCATGTGATTGTTTTTGTAAAACCTACTGGAACAAGTCAGGAAAATTGTTAAATACTTCTGTTAACACTTGCTTCTCTCTCTTGTCATCTCTTCCAGACTGAGGGACTCAATCTCTCCTCTGACTCAGCATCCCAACTGACCTGCTGCTCAAAAGAAAAAGGAAAAAAAAAAAAGAAGCAAACTTTGCCCTTTGACTGGGCTCTGTGGCCCGAAAAAGACTGTACGGACCCTCGGCATCACAAACACACACTTAGGACACAAGCAGGTCGCCATCTATGCATGTCTTGGATTTGTTGATGGCAGCACAGGTGTGTTTGTGCGGATGGGTGTATTATTGTTTTGTGTGTTGGTGTGTCTCATGTTCCCTGCACTTTTAGAGGCCATTTCTCCTGTGACCCAGTTTTTGGCACAAGCACAGAAGAAAAGATAGTCAGACAATAACAGAACTCTGATGGTACCCAAATACTATTTATTTACTTGAGGGTAGTTTTATGACTGCCTGCATGTGTGCATGTGTGTGTGTGTGTGTGTTTCTGAGACAAAGTACGACCAACGGGTATGCCAGTGAACAGTGAAACCTAGAAATGGCCAAGGGAGAGAGGATACTAAGGTACACTGAGTATATAACTATAGATATTTAGATTAGATATTTTATTTATTTTTGGATGATGAATGTCTGAAAAGACCTACACAATGCCTTAATGTCTATACTGTCCTTATGTTTTCTATGAAATAAGCGATAAATATTCTATTATGGTATGTTTGTTTGGGCCTACATCTCTATATTGTTATTTTCTCGTGGAAAGTAAAATGCCTAGTTTACCATTAAAATATATTATTTCAGAAATGTGCAGTACTGTGGGGCTGCTTGAGAGCTGATTTATTGTATTGATATTAAAGTATTTTCTTAATTAATAATTTCTTATTCATTGTAACTTAGTTTTATTTTTTGTCCAATCAGAAGTGCTGGACTAAAAGAAATATATTTCTAAATGTTTTCAAGAGTTATGCATGTCTATATAACTCAGCTCAGACCCCCACAACATCAGGCATCTGAATGCACTGTACCTCCCACAGTTCCTCAGTCACTTGAGCCTGAAAACCTCACACACTCCTACCTTCAAACCTACGGCCTGCTGTTTAGCTCGATGCAAGCCACCCTGCTGTGATATCGTTTGACTGTACAATTGTCTAGTTGAGGTGATAATGGAGTGGGGGAAGCTAACAAAAACTGTTGAGGTTGGGGAGCACAGTTGAGCCCTGAGCTGGCCAGCGAGTGAGGGCTGAAGGAAAGGGCATGAGGGGCACCGAGGGGAGTGGGGCTGGGCAGCAAAGAAAATGTAGTGGAAGAGAGGCCCACAGCCACATGTGACACCACCATGGAGGTTCACGGGAGACTCAGCTGTCTGGAAAATGTAATTACGTGGCAGAGAGTGTAAAATTAGAGCTAGCTGAAAAGAATTATGTAAGGTTACAAGTTAAAGCAAGACTTTGTAACTGATTTACTACATAATTATTTCATTATAGGATAATACATTATCATTATCTATTGTTAGCCATTCGCTAACATTAGCCACCATTAGCAACTGGTCATTCCAGACCAAATAAGTCATTATTTCTCCAAGAATCAGGAAAATTTTTGGACTTTTTCTGTTAAAAGAATGCTAAAATACTAACATACTGTGAAAATTTTAAGAAGTTGGGGTAGTTTCAAAAGCTAGCAAAGCGACTCATCTAAAGTTTAACATTAGGAATGTTTGCAAATATTGCTAATGTTAAGTTGTAGGCACAAAACCTACAGGTACCTCTAGGCCCCTTGAACATGATAAAATTTTATTCTTGCCTGTTGTTTACACGACAACGGTGTTTCACGTCCCTGATAACGGGTTACAGAGTCCGGCGTTTTAAAATCGCTCCGTCTCTGTGTAAACAGTGAAAATGCTACTTTTTGAAAACGTGGGGTACTGGCACACGCGCACTATGCTTGCGACTCCTACACCCACACCGCCAACTTGTGGCCTGGAGTGGGAACCGCAGCGTTTTCAACATCCTGTGGTTCCGTTCGTACTTTTCGAAAACGGGAAAAAACAACATTGCTTCCACTGGCTCGTTCTTGTGGAAACGAGGCCTTAATGTGATTTTGAGAAAATGTGTTATTTCCACTTTAGAAACATAACCTTGCTTTAATGTGATGAAACCAACCATAAATGATGATGGGAAAAACTGTCATCTCGTGAAGAACATTTAACACAAAATCTGAATCGAGACTCTTCCCGTGAACCTCCCGATTGGCCACTGGGTTATTTATTATCAAAGTCATTTTAAAGCACTCTATTTCTATCCTGACTGTGGTCTTTGTGCCATCTGCTGTGGCAGCTCCAACTGGCTCTCAACCCCTTTAGTGTACAGTGGATTGTAAAACTTCAGTCTGAATGTATCGCTGAGCTGGTGGAAACACCGCAGAAATGTGCAAGAGTTGAATAATACTGGAGCCGTACCACACTACGGGTACGGCTCTTTATCTTCATAGTCTTGAATGTGTATATTTTGTACATAGCATTTAACTAAAGGAAAAAAGTCTATCAGCTATACATTAGAGTTCTTAGATTTAAACTATGTTGCAATGATATTCCTGTGTAAAGATTTTGGCTACCAATTTTTAAAGGCGGGCTGGGGTTTTTGCTTTGGGATGTATAGTTTATTGTATTCTTTTATCCTTCACAGTGACTATATAAAAAAAAATTATCTTTGTCTATTTTATTATAGAAATCTCTTTGCCTTGTTGACACACTTTACCTAATGGCATATGCAATAGTGACATGAATAAAATCTAGTTTACAACTGTGGAACCAAATGTAATGTTGCATTGATTTCTTTTTTCTTTATTGTGATGAGCAGGAGCTGTTTTCCTCCATGTACATTTCTCTTTCTGCCAAGTGTTTTTGTTTTACCCGTCGCTGGGAACTTTGTTCCTGACATGTCTAAAAGCGCTTTCCACATTTGTCCATGGATAGATTTTTCCTAATCAATTGATCTTTGATTGACTCCGTTTGAATGTTCTGTCTTCCATTGTACATAAGTCAACATACTGTTTATTGTGATGCTCACAAGAGATGACTATAATGATTTATAAATTTTGGTAGTTGAGTTTTGCTTTTGTCTGTATTAATTATGAAAAGCAACCTAAAGAAATAAATGAATTTATTTAAAGATCTACAACTTTGTCTTCCTTTTTTTATTTTCAAAAGTTAAACTAAATGATAACAGTAATTCCTGATTTCTTTCTTTGTCTCATAACTCATAACTCGCAGCAGATGACTGCCCCTCCCTGAGCCTGGTTCTGCTGGAGGTTTCTTCCTGTTAAAAGGGAGTTTTTCCTTCCCACCATCGCCAAGTGCTTGCTCATAGGGGGTCGTTTTGACTGTTGGGTTTTCCCTGTGTTATTGTTGGATCTTTACCCACAATACAAAGCGCCTTGAGGTGACTGTTTGTTGTGATTTGGCGCTATATAAATAAAATTGAATTGAATTGAACTGAATAACTTTTATACATAAGAACTGCTTTATAAAGAACTTATGTGACTTTTGGTGGAGCGTTTTACTGGCACTGCAAACAAAGACAAACTGGCCACACTGTTAATCTGCTGGCTAACAAGCTAATGATAACACCGAGAGAGGCTGCAGCAGCGAAATCCAGAAGTGAACAAGTGTTTGTTTTATTGCTCATGAACATTATTTTTAATTTGTAAGAATAAGGCCACGGCCACATGTACACGGGTACTTATTAACATGTGGATTTTCCACTTCAGTTTTGAACATTTCTGTGCACATGAAAACACAAAAATCCACCAAGTGCTGTCAAGAGCGTGCCAAACTAACCGGTGGTGATGTAACCCTAACCATATGCCATATACCTTTTTCTGGCATATAAAAGAGATGAAGACACACACCTTTTTCCTTGTCCACAGTAAACAGAAGCAGAGTTTCTGAAAATCTTCACCCAGGAAGGAGATTTTCAACTAGTTCTTATATAGTGCTTTTCTACTCTAACTGAGCACGCAAACAACACATTTGCATTCACCCATTAATAAAAGCACTTCCATCTGTAGCTAAGTGCTAACTGTCTACCATTCACACACATTCATACTCCAACAGTTGCGTCAGAGAGCAACTTGGGGTTCAGTATCTTTCCTCCTGTTTTACATAATGTGTACAGCAACATTGCATTAACGGTCTAAAATCAGTTTGACTAATTTAATCAGACTTGAAATGTGCCCAAACTATGTTAACATATACCTAAAAATAAGTCTATCCAGTGATCAAATGGATACAACAATGATGCTTTTTTAAAACTTTTATTTCATTTTTATTTGAAAAATGAATCCCACAGGAAATATGTTTATTGACTCTAAGTGAAACCACAACATAAAGGAAAACCATTGCACAAAAGGGGGGATGCCATCATGTATTTGGCACTTTGTCAAATAGCTTCCTGACTGTGTGTGAAGAGGGGCAGGATATCCTCGCTCTGTCTCATGGAGAGTGAAGAGCTGAACTCTCCGGCCAGAACTTTCTCCCTCTGTTTTTATTTCAGGCTGAGGCAGAGGCAGGAAGCTCATACTGAGCCAATAACTTCCTGCCAAGCCAACTGGTTCCAGAAAAGAGTGCATAGTCAAGAGTTGGAAGGTCGGGAGGTTCAAGACATTTTAGCTTTATTGACAACAGGGACAAGAGGGTGGTGTCGATTTTGTATTCTTGCTTTCCACATGAAAAGAACTCATTTCCTGAAGTGTTTAACTATTCCTTCAAAGTGAATTGACACTCTAAATTAAGCAAAATGTAAATCCACAAAAATGTATTTTGTTTCCACAAAGAAGTTGCCCAAATATCACTGCTACACTAAAATATATCAGCCATACTGCAGTATACTTGTATAGTTATTTCCTGTAGCCATAGTAACACATATAGTGGATGTGTTGAGGGATGAAAATGTTTATGAACCTGATTGCATCACAAAACACTGATAAATAGCCCACACTCACAGTGTGTTTATTAAAATGCATTTGTGACTCTTTAATATTCATTGAGCATTGCTTTCTAAGGTTCCAAGGCACCAATATAGACACAAAATGAGCACACACAAGCAGCCACTGAGGGCACACCTCTAGCTGGTGTGTATTAATTAGCAGTATGACAGTGTCATTGGGGCTCTCCACTGCTGCCAGGAAGAAACCAGCCTTACATAAGACCCCCTCTACCAAGCCACCAGCAGGAACACAGTGTTCCTCACCCCTCTCTGCACTGACTGTCTGTCTGAAACTGAAAAAAACAAAAACAAAAACCCAACACTGTTCCTTTTCCTTTTCTTTAACAAATTTTCTGTGGGCACACTTCTACTCCAAAGGCAAAGCACGGGAGGAGGAGGAGGAGGAGGAGGAGGAGGATGCAGTCTTTGCTGTATGGCGCTTCTGTCGCGCTCCTCAATAAAAAGGACAGCTCGCCTGCTGCTGCTTTGAAAAAAAGTCTGTGTGTGTGTGTGTGTGTGTGTCCAATTGTTACCAAAGTTAGAACCACATTCACATTCACGTGCTTTCACACACATACAGACAAGTAAAGAAGTCAGTTGATACTGAAAATGAAATCCGCCTCTCTGCCATCATTATGAGGTTTGGAAGCTTGGCACCCCCCCAAACTGCACATAGGTGTCTTTGAAGACGGTTAACAAGTAAGAAGCTACTTTCAGCTGCCCCCTTTTGGAGATGGTCAAAATTCTTATTTCGGGAGGTGTGGCTTGCATTAGTTTCCAAACGGAACTCGTGCAAAGACAGAAGCATGTTGGCTAAATTAGCAACAGAAAGTGGATTTCTTGAGTTCACGCAGACATGTGCAAACATTGTAAAAGCATTCTCCAAACATGAACATGTGACACGATGTTTTGTTGCATTTTTTTCTTCTGTAGAATATTACAAAAACGACAACAATAATTAATTTACAACCTATAAATAATATAAAGGGTTACCAAGTATTTATGTCCACCTACACACATACTTGTGAGTGCCTTGATCTGCAGACTGCTGCCAAACAGGGAAGAATCATATCAAGTAGTACTTTAAAAAGTATTTGTGTTTAATTACAGTATAGAGCTGCTGCACTGTAAATCAAAAGAGCGTGTGTGGCTGCTGATTACCAGCATGTGAGAGGGTCTTAGTGAGCCAGTAGCTGCTCCTTTGACAGCCTCCTCCGCCCTGTGCTCCACTGGGCCTCCCTGCCAGCTTGCTGCCATGCTTTGCCGTGGCTCTTGAGGGGATTGAGAGTCGCTGGCCCCATTATTTCTCCCTGAATCAGCCTAAGGAGGGTTTCAGCCAGGCTCACTCTGCTCCACTGCGCAGCAGCAGCAGCAGGGCGGAGCTGTGACCCACTTACAGTAGCCAGCCCTGGCTCTTCACAGAGGAAGGCACAAGGCACTGCTGATGCACATGAAAACATAGCATACTGACATATATTTTAGAAATACCAGTGACAAATACTGGTGACAATGCATTGCTTGTTTCACACAAAAATACTTTTTAAGTTATGACCAAGGACCACGCCGTCTTTCACTGGCTAAAAA
Organism: Pterophyllum scalare; assembly: GCA_024447675.2. Lineage (NCBI taxonomy): Eukaryota > Metazoa > Chordata > Actinopteri > Cichliformes > Cichlidae > Pterophyllum > Pterophyllum scalare. The sequence goes on along the minus strand of JAMQGT020000382.1, from coordinate 56,552 downwards.
GATGCTGCCATGTTGATTTTTTTTCTAACATATGGTTGTGTTGTGTTTGTGTTTGGTTTCGGGTAATAAAGACAACTGATCCCCCCGGGGAGTCAGTGAGCTGACCTCACCTTTAAACTAACTGCTAATTCTACAGGTTATGCAAACCTGATGTAGTGCAATGCCACACGTAGGCACTGCTCAGTCTACAAAGTTTAATCTGTAGCCATTTTCAAGTTACCAGTTTGTTTCCTCTGCCAATTTTTGTAATGAGCAGGTAATACAGCTAGCATTGACTGATATAATCACCATGTATACAAACAACAATATAACAACCATTTTACTGCTGCTTTTGACAAGAAATATTTAGAAAATAAAAAAAAAATCTAGAAAGCTTGTTGGACGCACAAAATTCCATCATTTCTATTTATTTATTCATGAGCCAGAAATTAAAATATTTGGTTGAGAAGGTGGAATGCTAAGTCCCCTGAGTTGCTTCTTCTCTGCTCTGACATTCGCTTCCGCTCCTATAGCTTGCCCTTTGGCTCGGCCGACCCCAGAACTGTGTTATTGTGTGTTGGACTTGTGTGTTTCCCATTTTTTCTTTGTTCTGTTCTTGATTGATTACCAGATGCAGAGCAGGTGTAGGAAGGGCAGCACCAATGGAGAAACTCTGCCCAGGGGTAGACCCAATGAGAGGAACCAGCCACACACCACGACAGCTGCTTTCTCCACTGTTGTCTATCCCATAGAGAACACAATAAAGAGCAGTGGCTGATGGAACTACCTTAGTTTGCGGGTATCTGGACAAATTGACATCTTTGTTTGATAATTTCGCTAAATGAAAAGCTGGAGAAACAAAAATTTGATGCAGTAGCTGTTAAGTTGTTAAAGGCTGATAAAAGGGCTTGAAACACGTAAACAGGACTCTTTATCTAACCTTTAAAAGGTTGTAAGAGGTCATGTCGTGCCTATCTGGATCTGTTTTTTTGCCGGTCTTGTGACCTCAACAGGAGGTGAGCAAGTGTGTGGGCCCTATTCATGTCTTGTCTCTGTACCTTCACACATGTCAATAGCCATCACTTCTGCCCAGATAGAAAACTGTCTAAAGCTGTGTTGTCTCTTAGAGTAAAATGTGTGACAAGATAGCTGGCTTGAAGAGGGGAAGATATATTTGCCGGATAAAGAACAAACCTCGTGCACATTTTTCCTCTGTGAAGAAGCCTTTGCATGCATGTGTGTGTGTGTGTGTGTGTGTGTTGTGTGTGTGTATGTGGGAGGACGCACCCTTGCTCTGTGTTTCTTGGTCCACGGCATTCAGAATCCACGTGTTTGGACAGCATGTGGAGTTCAGGTCCTGCCCACTGCTCACAAACACTCCTGCTGGTGTTTACCACGCTGGCAGTGGAGTGGAAGACTCCAGCCTGCCTGTCCACATGCCGTCTTATCAGCCGACACACACTCACAGCTTGTAAACATGTTTTTGCAAAGGGAATTCTCAGGAAAAACACAGTTGTATCAAATGTGACGAGGCTCATATTTCTGTATAAACTCACAATAGCTAACATGCTGAAAGTGAGTGACATGCATGCAGCTTCATACAGTGTGTGCTAATTTTGGACTCAGCTAAAACCGTTTGACCTCGCTAGCCTCCAGGCTCGTTTTCTTCCTTACTTGTCTTGCAACATGACCAGTACTCAATGACGTCATGCTTGAAACTTCTTTAAGGCTGGAATGTTAGTCTCACAGAAGCAAAACAGATGTGCGGGAAGAGTTAATCCCATTTGTGGAGTCGAACCTCAGGGCTGAGACAAAATTAAGAGGGGGAGAAAGGGGAATTCAGCCTAAAAGGAAGTGAAGAAAAATTTCTGGGAAGCTAAAAGATTTGCTGATAAAGCCTTGATCGAGTCACATGCAACTGAGAAGATTGAGATCACATATCTGTGCGAATGTGAAAATAATTTTACAGTTCTGCAGCTGCTTTTTTGATGTTCTGCTGTAAAAAGTAAGTGCAGAACATAAAAAGTGACAAGATTACACTCATCCTCTGAGTTTGCCGTTCTGTTTAAAGTTGATCTGATTAGTCGTTGGGCTCAAATTCTCCTTTGCCCAGTGCTGCCGTCCGTGAATGCTTCCTAATTTTATCTGTCAGAAATCTGCAAACAGCACAAAACCTGAACATCATCGCGCAGCTCTGCATGCTTTTGTAGCTGCAACTCAGGTATGGCATAAGGTTATTATCATGAAACAGATTTAATACAACCACCAACCGAGGGGCTCAAATGACCCATGTGTAGTTGTGCGCTTATGACACCTTTTAAATCCTTTCTATTACATGACGGTAATATCAATAATTTCACAAATATTTTTAAAAAATGTTCATGTTTACAGTATTGCATCATCTGACACTTAACTCAAATTTACTGTATTCAGGAATTATGTCAAAAGATGAACAGTGTGTGACTGATTCATTTTTAGACAATGGACAGCTGACGCGGTCCCACAATCATAATAGATGCAAATACATTTTGCTGTATATAAACAAACGAGTCCCATATTTATCTTCTTCTTCTTTATTTATATGAACAACATCAACCAACCACATGATTTTTAATGTGTGGTCAAGTATATCAGTTTGCCAGCAGCACAAACAGACCAAATAATCCTGCGGCATGCAGAAATTCAGACATTTCCGTGCCAGCAGATAACTTGTTTTAGCCAACATTAGCAATGATTGGATCACACCAGCACCTGCACCAGTGGAAATGCAAACAGCAGGTTTATACAAGGCAAAGATTTGGTTTGTACTCTTTTCACTGAACGCTTTTTGCCTGGAACAGAAGAGGACAACTGCAAATGTCTCACCAAGCAGGCAGGTTCTCATTGTATGCACATGGAAGTCTCTTGGCACAGTGTCCCCGCTGTACCACCAACCAACTGTCTGCCTAGCCCTCCGTGCACACTGAGAATAAATAGAACAGGTGTCGCTTAAAGCATGTGAAACTACACTGCACCGCACCATCTTTGCATTTCTGTTTTGTATGAATTTTGAACTTTGGACAGAGCATGTGAAGTTGTTTCTCTTGCCTGTAGTCTTTAAGTTAGCTAAGCTAGTCTAATCACACAATTCTTACACATTTTCTCATCTAAATCTGAATTTTAATTTTAAGATCCTAAAAAAATGTGTCCCCCAGTGGGAACAGTTCACTTGTATGGAAGGGACATGAGAGAAAAAAAAACATGGGAGGAAAAAAAAAAGATGCAGTTTTGCGAGATATTGCAAAACTTTTGCAAGATCCCGAGTTACTTTTGCGAGATATCGCCAAAATTTTGTGGGATATCGCCTTTAATTTATAATTCAGTGGTTACTGTTGGTCATAACTGCACCAAAACTGTACAGGCATGAAGGAATGAACCTGACTGACTGTCTCGCTCTCACGCCAAAGTTTTGCAAATGTTTTGCGAGACCTCGCAAAAGTTCATCTTTTCTTTTTCCTCTCATGTTTTTTTTCTCTCATGTCCCGTGTGGGGTTCCATACACTTGAAATGAGGACCTCAGTCAAGCTCATGTTTTTGCAAGTTCTTCACATGGGAAAACAAGCCCGGAAAGGCTTGGAATCCTCTGACTGATGCACGTGGGCCTGTATGAGTCACTGCAGGCCTCAGGCTGAACAGGTGAACACATGTTTATCTTACAAATTCTTGTTAATGGCTAATATGCATATCCACAGCTCAACAACAAAAGTGTTATCTGTGCTTGTGCTTGGGTGAGTACAGAATGTACATGACCTAAAAGTTTCATGACATATTTAAGTAAATTGCTTTCTTGCCTCAGGCTATTTACAGAGAGTCCTGATGGCTTTTTGTTATGGAGGTTCTTAGTTACAGCCAATAAATACTTTCTCTGGAAAACCCAGATTTTTTTTCCAGTTGTTGCACTGTGTAGTGTTTCAGTGTGTTTTGTAGAACAAATGTTGAATATAATTCCTTTTTTTTTTTTTTTTGTACACATTAGGCAGTTAACTGCTTACATCTGTAACCTTTAGGCTTATTCACTGGACTTGGACTGCTGAAAGCTTTATTAATCTTTTAAATAATTAAACCAAAGCATGATATATCATCTTTATATGTTGACTAGCAATGACTATTTACATCAGACTTGAGACTGGAGTGAAGTTAAGGGCTTCTACTTCAGTTCAGATCTGCAAACATTTTTAACATTCACTCATTGTCTACTTTTCATTTACTGTTTTAATCAGGTTAAGACATCAAAACTACTTCATCAGAGTTATGCTGTCATGAAATGCTGTGGCAGGCAGGCAGAGGAGCCCAGCGCAGGACTCAGGACAGGACCTAATTAAGTGGCTACAGTAGGGGTGCTTTGAAATTATACTTGAAGACACTAACATGCTCAGCATAAAGATGCTAGGATGTTGATGGTTAGCCATGAACTGTATATAAAACATGGATGCAGCCACCATGATGTTACTCATTAGTTAGCAAGGTCCCACTTTAACGCCTCAAACTGAGCACTAAGGACTTTTGCCATCACCAGATTAAATAAAAATGGCAGACAGTGCAGGCTCACTGGCTCCAGCTAGTAAGCTTAGAATGGTTTAACATCCTATCTTGATATTAGTCTCTAATAGAGAACTTTGTGTTCATTTCACTGTGCCTGAAACTAATGTTTGAGTCCAGTCTTTTTACAGTCATGGGAGTCACCCCCTGCTGGTCATTAAAAAGACAGCATGCTTAAGGCTTCGGCATTAGCAACATCCATCTTTTATATACAGTCTATGTGTTTAGCAGATAATATTTACTGTATTCACCGGGCTAGAGCAACTTGCTAGCACACCAACATTTGACAATATGTAAAACAACACCTGAGATTGGTTAACATTTAGTCCTAAACAAAATGGTCTAATACATGCCTGGATCGTCAAGTTAAAGACCCCTATGCACAAATGTTTGGTGTGGCCTGCCCAGTTTGTTTTGATGACATCTCAGTACACAGTAATGTGTACATATATACATGTACCTTACTGAAAAAATAAAAATTAATCATCACATTGCAACTTCACTAAAAACTCTAAAGTCACCTTTATTGAATGAAAAATCCAAATCAGTGTTGAAACAGTGAAGTTGAGCTCAGAGAGCTCCACGTAGCAAAGGAACAAACATTATTTCCTTAGTCAAAAAAAAAAATTATAATATTCTTTGGATGTTCACTTCTTTGGTTGTGAGGTGCACTTGTGAGGGCAGCCTGGCTGCTCCTTTCATGTCATCTCACTGAATGTCTCAGCAACTTTGAACTTCGCTGCAATGTTTTCATCCTGAACTGGCTGAACAAGCAATGGCACTATTTCTATTTTCCTCTGTCACGTCTGTTTCATGCAATTTGGCAGTGCTATATCCACTAGCTAGCTAACTTTGGGAGAGACTAGTGTATGGGAGTGTATGGGAGAAAGGGGCAGGCAAAATTCAGAAGCCTGTATTTTTTCATTTGCAGACACAAAACCCTTTGGGGACGTGTCAAAAATGGGTTCAGGCAAACAAACGTGGAGCTCCCCACTGTGGCAACCCCTACAGAATAAAGGAGTAGTAGTCAAATGTAACCTTTTAACTTTTAACTTTACCTGGACCCCTGGGCATGTGCCCAGAATGCCTACTGGATAATCCACCCCAGGTTCAGTATTGTATGACATTTAAGTTGAAACTCTCTCCCCAACCCCTGTAAAGGATAAGTGGAGGAAGATGGATGGATGGATGGTATTTCAGTCTAGGCTGACGGACCAACTGACATTAGCATCCCCAGGGTAATGCTACTAGCCTAGCTAAAAAGGTCAAAAGATCACATTTGTTTTAGTCCCATTTAATCCTTTATTTATCATGGAAAGCAGGCTTCTTGCTGCATTCTCTGTAATTATACAAACGCCTTTGAATTCACAGAGCACAACGTGCAGGAAACTGGAGTCTGAAGTGTGGCATTCTCTGCCACAATCAGAATCCATAACGCACGGGGCGAAGTTAGCAGTTATGGTAACTTTGGTGCGCACATACAGCCGAGCACATAAATCCTGTCGACTTATCCATGTTTCCATCTGTGTTTGCAACCTTCACTGCCCTGAGGGAAAACAACATTAAAGACACACGGTCCTGTATACGGAGTTTTTTCCTCTCATCATTACACCTTAATCTGTTGGTCTTTGTATTGCTCCTATCCTTTACAAAAAGAAAAAAAATCACTGACTAAACATTGAGCATATGGCTGTTGTGTATCTGCAGAATCTTATTACTACCAAGCTACAGTGTTCAGGTGTTCAGGTGTGTGTGCATACCCTACTATATTATTATTATTGTTAATGCACTCGGCATTTTTAACGCATTTCTTTAGCCTCATGTGTTTCTGTAACTAAGAAGGATGCTGTTCGAGTTAGCTACTTTTACATGAAGCCCAATTCTTTTCAATTGTAACTAAATACAAAACAAACAAAACAAAAATGTTACCATATAAACAGTTTAACCTGATTACTTTCTGGGTGCGTTTCTTCTGCACGTTCTCTGTCTCGACACGAACGTGCACGAACTGCGAACAGCGCGGTACTCAATAACTGCGCCGCAAAGATGTTTATCTTCAGGGAGCTGATCAAAAACATAAGATGGTCCTCGAGGGAGACAAACGCACGCAAACAAACATCAGGGCTGGTTAAAATCATGTGCCGTGTAAAAATCTGAACAGAAATTTTCAGTCAGAATTTCAAAGTGTGTGCATGTAACTCATCCACTGAGACACTGTTGCTAATGAGCATTAGCTTAAGCCTATAATGCAGAGCATGGCGTTGAGGCCAGCCCTTAGCGCACAACCAATCTGACTCGCTGGATTTGGGATGATACTGTTGGTGACCTAAAAGCTCCAAACACGCATACAAACACAGGCCCGCGCTGTTTACCTAATGCATCATTTGGAACTCTTTTATTTAGCTCTTTTTTTTTTACTAATATCAGCGGCACTTTCTTTTTTTGTCCGTGAAAAAAAAAATAAGACAATAAATATAAGCACAAAATACTGGAAATTGAAAAGTATGCTCAGTCAGGATTTGCTGCTTTTGTTTTATATGGTCTGAGCTTGACTCACATTGGTAAGATGAAGGTGAAGCTGTTACACACCTCTGCAGCACCCACTGGTACTGCAGTGGTAAGAGTCTTTGGTTGGGGGATCGGCTTCATTATCTTTATAGTCCATATCTGCTTTTTAACAAAGGATATTCATTTATTCATCTTTTGTCTTTTAAGTGGAGTTTTCGCTTCATAATGCAGCTGGCTTGTGACAAAAAGTAGAGCACTTTCTCTTAAAGTGGGCATGTTTTCCAAAGTTTCTGTTGACTGCTTCCTAAATGTTTTTAGATAGCAATCAAACCTCATGAATTTCTGGTCCAACACACCATCAGTGTGACCTAGAAATCTGCCAGCAAGGCACAAGAACATTTCTTTACATTAAGCTTAAGTGACAAAGAGGACTTTTCCCAGGTTAAATCTGCATCTATGCCTGATGAGCCGAAGAGGTCAGAAAGTCAGATTTATGTTGGACTAGTTCATTTATTGAGCCGTCGGTTTAATTGCTGGGTTGGAGCTTCTGAGGTGATTTGAAAGGGTCAGGTATTCTAGGAAAATTCAAAGGCATTTTCTCCAAGCAGCTTGCCTTAATGAGCACCAGGTGAATAAAGGTATGTGAGGCTGCTCAGGGGGAATTTGGAATGGGAGTAATGACTTATAGACCTAAGCCCAGATCACTGTGAGCTGAAGAATACTATCCAGTGATGACCTTAGAGTTCTACATTCTTCTGTCTGTTCTTCCATTTTTCTCCAAAACAGACACTGGTAGTTGTACGTAAAAAAAAGTTTGTTGTTACAGAAATGGATGTGACAAAGGGGAAAGTTTTGCTGGGGGTGGCAAATTGAAAAATTGTGATGCTATGGCATCGTAGAGACCGGCTTTTCCAGACTGCTAATGACGCGGGTCTTGGAATGCAGAAGACATACAGCTGACTTTGCAGTATCTCCACGTTATCCAGCCACATATCCCGAGGACAAAAACTCCAGCAGCATGTTAATTATTTGATTAATTAATTACTTAATTATCAGGCCCTCAGTTTCATGCATAGCAAACTTTATTTTGCACTTATATGCACGGGCGAGCACCAATCAAATCACAGACAAATGCGTACATAAGCATCATATTGTATAATAGAAGTAAAACTGGTCATAAAAGCTCTACACCTCAGCATACAGCTAACACTGATATAATAGATTTACATCACAGAGCAAACATTTTTAAAGAGTTTATATATTTAAAGTCTTGGACTTGAACATTTCGCTCTGCAAAGCAAATTCAATTGTCAAAAAAGCAAAAAGGGAGCGATTCAGCATGCAGTTTGGTCCTGTTACGAATCACATTAAACCCCCTATACATCCCTCTAATCTGATCTCCATCAATCTATTAGTGAGGCTCATGCGTGTGAAACCGGGGCCACGCCTGCCTCTGAGCCTTTCCTCAGCCTTTAGCTTAAATGTCAGTTTGCATTAAAGACATCCACATTTTAGCATGATGCATAAATATGGACGACATGACGAACCCCATATTGTCCCTGATGCACCCACTGATATGTGCTGACTAAAAGCACCTAAATATGAATGTGTGCATGTGGGTGAAGTGTAAAGTGCACTTTATTAATACCAGTCTATTTGCCATATTTTCAGTTGTTATGCAAGGCTAACTACCTTCTGGGCTCCAGTTTCCTAAATAAGACATGGGAGCGGTGTCAGTCCTTTTATGTGACTTTTGGCTAGAAGGTACGTAGCCAGAAATGACATATTCTAATAGTCCTTGGTTAAGTTTAGGTTAGCGCTGTCACCAATGATGACTTAGACCTCACAGGGTTAACTCAACTGTAATCTCACTTTTCCTGTGATCTCACTTTTTCTGCAGACTTTTCAAATGCCAGAATTTAGGAAATATGCAACTTCTAAAACATGTCTCTTTACCCGTCTATTCCTAATACAACGAGCAGGAGTACTTTTCCTAGCTCCAGTGTTTCATTGAAAATAAAGGCTTTTCTGCACGTCCAAACTTTCTGCCAGCACTCCTCGACTTCCACCGGAGGCTGTCACTGCGCTACAGTGGTAATTAAGTGACTACACAAATGAATGCTTACAGTTCTTGTTGATTACTGAGCTTTCTAAGCCACACAGATTTTAATGACAGCTTGGGTTTGTAAGCATGTGGATCACTGAGGCTGGGATGTGCTTCGGTCTCCGGCGTCTGGCTCCACAGTCGAGCTGGTACCTCGCTGTTTTTGACCTTAGTCCTGGTGCTTGTTTACCTGCTGAGTGGAATGCGGCGTTATGTAAGGCTTAATCTATCAGAAAGTACACTTTCCTCTGTTACCTGGTCCACGGGGCAGCACACACACAAACAAACAGCTTAATGACGCGGCCTTTCTGGCGTCGTGCACAGCATCTATCTAAACTGTGATCAAATAAAGAAACCCTGCATACACACTGCTAAGCTTTCTGACACACGCGCGCACAGTGCACACACCAGTGTGGCGGACTTACACCCTGCCTGAGATCAGTGTCCTGACGCTTTAACTTTTATGATCAGTAACCGGGCTTTTAAGGTCACACAGCAAAGATAAAGGCCCACTTAGCTTACGTATTCTAAACACACACACACACACACACACACACACAGTGGAAACGCACACATCTCAGGCAGTTGTTAAGCAGTCCCGGTGTGTTGCTATTATACTACGAACAATCTATGGAAATTTCCTCTCATGTTTGCTGAATATGCTCCGCTGACGTGTTTCCCTTACATGTTAGTGAGCTATTGACGTACACACCAAGTCAATATTTCTTTCCAGAGGTTCCTGTGTGCCCCCCCCCAGCCCTCCCCCACCCCCACCCCCACCCAAACAAGCGGAAATGGGTCAGATTGACCAGAAACCCCTTCAAAATGTCACTTTGAGAATCAATGTACATTAGGTTTCCCCATGAAAATAAAAATAGCCCCTGTGTGGTACATATGAGGCAAATATTAACACAGTTAAATGTGTTCCAAGCATCTGTATGCACAGCCCAGTGCACACAGCAGATTACATAAATATACATATGAATTAGATAATAAGTATATGAGTTGTATATATGCAAGTAAGTGTAAGTGTGTAACGTAACTCTATAGGGGTACTGCTTGTTTAGTCTCAGCAGTGCTCTTCTGCAGTGGAAGTACTTCCCATACGTCCCATATGAATGTTTTATACACAGCTACCTGCTGGAAATGGAAACAATCCTATTAGAGTGAATGGGTTAGTGCCTATAGAAATCCTAGTCTGCAGCACGACAACACCCAGCCAAGGTAACAGCGGGGGCATGTTTGCATGCAGGGCAGCCAAGTAAATCATCTGTCAAACATGCCAGCCACCCGGCTAAAGCTTACAGAGCAGGGCAGAGTAAGATGGAGACACACATTCAGAGGGGCTTAATGGAGGGAGGCGGCACGCAAACAAGCTGTACCCGCAACCTACTGATCAAATCCAGTAAACAACTCTGTGCTAGAGACCTGCATAAACTCTGCCCTGACTCTCTGACATCATCAGCAGGTGTAAAACAGTTGAAGCCAGCCTGTAGAAACAACAGCTGAGGGGGCGAACCGCGATCGGCTTCAACAAGGATGTCAAAGAACATGATGAACGTGACAGTTTTTTAATTAACTGCAAGAATGGCTGTAAGCCTAGCATGACCTTTCATTCGCTGTCATATGCTTACTATATAAGACGTGCCTGCAGGTGTCATGAGCAGGGCTGTTGAGAGGGCTATTGCGCAGCTGGCGTCTACAGTTATGGGTTTTTTCCCCCCAATTAAACATGGACGTGACTCTTAAAAATCTTTTCAAACTGCTGCAGTGCTCCACAGCTGCAGATCAGAGACAGAGATTTAGTGACAATAGTGTGAATGCAATTGACTTTTATCACATCAAAAGTTTCATTTTAAGACATCACATATCAGTTTACATTGCTGACACATTGATAAAATACTTGAAAACACTACACGGAAAAGGAAGCTTTCTGCAGCTGCGAATGCAGCTTGCTAACGCAGCACTCTTTCCCGCTCTCATCTAAATATACTGTAGAAACTTCTGGCTCTAGAGAAATTAAAAAGAAAAAAATGGTGGTGTTCAAAATCATAGACAGCATAAAACATCGATGTAGCTTCTGGGTTGGAAAAATGTGGCGCCTTAAACCTGAATTCTTAATCATGGTGAAAGCAGTGGCTGAAACAGACTTCTGGTCTCGTAGAGGTCAAGCGTGAGGCGCCCGGAAGTAAAAATCCCATCCATATTCTCCATAGAGATTGTGATTATGAGACATGACATTGTAATCATCCAAAGCCGACTTACTGTGAGCTACAACATTGTGAAATGGTGATATGTGCTCCTGGCTATATAGCTATTCAAGGGTTAATAAAAAAACGTTTGTATTTGCTAAGAGCTAAGAGCTACTCTTTCCATGATCCTAAATTGAAGCAGCAACAGGTCACTGTCACCGTGGAAATGTTTAAACCCATAAACATGTTGCTTAGTGAGTCAGGAAGAGCAGAACACTGTACCAATGATAACTAGGTCGTACGTTATTACGCACACAACACAAGCTACAGAATATCTTAAAAACTATTATTATACAACATTATGATAAGGAAAAGGATTAAATTCAAGAAGGCTGGAGGTTGTTTGCGGTGGAATCTGGGATTTGCAGTGCATTATGGGTTACATGTACACAGTGTTGTACCTTTGTACTCTTTGTACACGAATTTTCGAAAACATCGGTGGAGGAAATGAACGGAAAATTCACTTAAAACAAAGTGGGTGCTCACTGTTCTTCCCTATTGCTCATCACAGTAGCTGACATCGCAGTGGGTGTGTCTATTTTATATTTTGTATACATTCTATGCAACATAAGTTAACACTGCTTGGTTGGGCCAAAAAAGAAAGAGAACCCCCACCACCACCACCACCAAATTAGCCTACTTGTGTTTACGTGTGTTTCCAGATCAAAGACTATAAAAAGCAGTTTTATACAGTCATTGTTGTTTATTAAAAGCCCACCCTCGTCTCATTTCACCCATTAACCAGCAGTTAGTGTGACTCTTTGAAAGTAGCAACCTACTGCTAACAGCTTTGGAGTTTGAAAGTGATGAATAGTGTCAGCAACAGTGTGTGTTTCCGCTGTAATCTCAGTAAGGCTTTACACACACAGACCTTAACAGACCTGTCCTGCCTACTGCTGCTGCTAAGCTACGATTAGGCAGATGCTGTTAAGGTAAGAAGTTCAGTAAGCTGCAATTAATATGGAGGAGAAACAATAATGAGTTTTTATAGATAAGTCTGCAAAGCATTAGCAGCTGACTTTATTAACCATTAAGAAAACACTTCATTAGACACAACCTGGAAGTCATTTAGCAAGTAATGTCACTTAGGATCTGTGATTTGTGACTGTGTTATTGGAGGGTTTGCTTATGTTTTAATATGTTTTAAAAAAGTGTTCATAATCGTGCACGATCTGGTCGTGCATAGTCCGGGTTTTTTTAAAATACAGATGAGTGTAAACACTCAGACAGTGCTGCCCTGGGTCACCCAGACAGGCTGCGAGCAAATGTTTGTTTACAAGTGACCAGATTGTAGTTGCTCCAATTGCTCATTGGATTACGGTCACTGCCAAGTGTCTCAGACTGGCATCCCACATGCAGTGCCAGAGTCCCAGGCCGAAGAAAACAAAAACATGTCAATAACACAGAGCAATAAACAGTAGCATACATGGGATTTATTGATTGCCCCAAAAATAATTATGTGAATCAATCCTGACCTGTTATCAACACTTCACAGGAGCGTAAATATCAGAGGTGATGTTTTTGTGATGGAATAGTGGGGATGATATGCTCTGCTTTAAGCACTTAAGCACAATAAATGGATTGTTAAAAAGTTAAACAACACAGCAGCGATATAGCCGAACTGGATAAGATAGTTAAAAGCTCAACAGTATGTAACTAAGTTCAAAATTTGCAGTCTACTGTCTTGGCACCATCCCCTGCCTTTGCATCAACGCTTGTCCCCTTTACCCAACAAGATGCCTTAGTCCCTCAGAAATGTCATTAATCTAAATGTTATGTAAGGACTTGTTTGTGCAGAGCTCCGTACTAGTGATAGCATAAGGTTGCATAAGATGTATTAAAGGCTAATGTCTTGTCTTCTTTGTGGCGGCTGATACTGTCTGTGTTATCAGTGAGTGAAGGTTAGCTCATCGTGTTTAGGCTGAAGGTCAGGATGGGAGCAGTTATTCCTCAGAAAGCTGTCTAAGTCACTGAGTTCAAAGAAAAGACTCAGATAATGAGATAACAATTAGAGCAGTGTCAGTGTTCAAAATACAGCGCGAGATCAATAATATGACCTTACAGGAGGAGAAGCCTGGCATTATAAATGTCAACACTGCAAGTGCATGTTTCAGAGAGGCTTTATATAAGAAGACAGGGAACTACATGCCGTGTTGCTTTTACATAAGAAGAGTATTTCAGAATAACAACCAAAGTCTGAATGTGAGCGATTTTCACGTGCATGTTCTTATAAATACCACAGATGCACACATTAAATTTTCAGGTTTTTCACTAACATCGCTTAGAAACTAGACTGAACCCCTTCACCTTTGGCAACCTGGTCAAGTTGTGGTTTACATCTATGTCCTCTTCTGTGCTGAGTTATGGTACTGAATCATGGTCAGAATCTTTTTTTTTTTTTTTACTATTAGGCATACGTGTCACCACGTCATCATTTTATCCCACCAAGCATTTGTTTATAATTTCGCAACAACCAGAGTACAAATTCCATGGTCACACTGACATTAATCTTTGAACACCAAATTCAGATCAGTTTATCTTCTAGTCCACATGGATATTTAGATTCAGATTCAACTTTATTGTCATTGCTCAGTACAAGTACAGGGCAACAAAATGCAGTTAGCATCTACCAGAAGTGCCGGTAGTAGCATTGTGCAAAGTCATAAGAGTGCAAATGTGAAAAATAAAAACTGCACAATTACAGAGTTCCAAAAGTAACAAGTATTGTGCAATTACAAATAGAGTGCAAATGGTAACATAGCGCAATTATGACAGAGTATAATGAATATGAGATAGATGTGTTAATATGGTCTATGTATATATATATATATATATATATATAAATGCAGAATAAATACTTAGAATGGTTAAATAAGTTAAGTTATAACATTTATAATGTCCAGTGAACAGAGTGTAAGGTTAGTCCAGTGTGTGTAATCTGAGCAGTAGTTGTGCTGATGTAGTGTGGTGTAATGGGTAGTTATGAGCGAATAGAGGAGTTCAATAGTGTAACAGATAATGGGAAAAAGCTATTCCTGAGCCGAGTGGTTCTAGCATGGGTACTCCCATATCTCCTCCCATACAGTGTGTGGCTTGGGTGAGAAGAGTCCCTGATACACACTCGCCGCAAACAGCACTGGTGGTGAAGGTCGCTGATGACATGTAATTGTGCACCTATGATGCATTAAGCGGTCTTGATCACCTTTGGCAGGGCCTTCCTTCCAGCCACAGTGGAGCTTCTATACCTCACTGTCACACGGTTAGTCAGAACACTCTCAACTGTGCAGCAGACGGTCCTTCTTCAGTCTCCTCAAGAAGTAAAGATGCTGCTGTGTCTCCTTGACCAGACAAGAGGTGCTGAGAGTCCAAGAAAGATCCTCAGAGATGTGGACACCCAAAAACTTGAAGCTAGGGACACATTTTACCTCAGCTCTGTTGATCTGGACAGGAGTGTGTTTGTGTCCCCTTTTCCTGTAGTCCACAATGAGCTCTTTGGTCTTCTCTGTGTTGAGGGTGAGGCTGTTAGAAGAACACCATGCTGCTAGGTGGTGGATCTCCTCCCTGTAGGCCAATTCGTCATTGTCATTGATGTGACTGACTACCATGGTGTCATCTGCAAATTTAATGATGATGTTAGATCTGTGAAGTGGCACGCAGTCATGGGTAAACAGGGAGAACAACAGGGGACTCAGTACACATCCTTGTGGCACGCCGGTGTTCAGAGTGAGACTGGAGGACATTTGACTGCCCAGCATCACTTACTGGGGTCTGTTCGTGAGGAAGTCCCAGACCCAGGTACAGATGGGTTTGTTGATTCCCGGGTCAGTAAGCTTGGACACCAGTCTGGAGGGGATGACTGTGTTGAAGGTGGAGCTGAAATCAATGAACAGCATCTGAACATAGCTGTTTTTATTGTCCAGGTGGGTGAGGGCAGAATAAAGAGCAGCTTTCTGTGCATTTCCTCTGCTAAACACTGTACATACATCCACTGTGGAGAGTATGAGAGGGTCACTGATGTAGGGGAGTCCGTTCAGTGAGGGGGTATTGTGCTGCCTGTTGCTGAGTCCAAAATGAGCATTAAATTGATTAAGCCCATCTGGGAGAGAGGTGCTGCTGTATGCGGGGGTCTGGGAAGGAAGCTGTGAGTGTCTGCATGCCTTTCCACATGTGGTGTGATAAAATGCCCAAATTTACAGCATTAAAAAGCATGTTTACAGCCTGGTACAAAAAGAAAGGGTTTCAGGCTCTTCATGACAACTTAATGGGGAGAGATTTTTTTTATAACTCATCCATCTGAATACTAGAGTTAAGGGTCTGGCTACATAGGGAACTATAGCTAATCAGTGTCTGCTACCTGAGCTCTGCTAACTGGATCACTGAACTCTCGGCCATGTTCGTGGGTTCCTTTTGGAGCATTTATAATGAAAATACAGTACCAGTCAAAAGTTTGAACACACTTTTGACTGGTACTGTATATATATGGTAAATACTGGCTCTAAAAAAAGCAAAAAGACAATGGCCTTAACACTGAGGCTTCCAAACCAGCGAGTGATGTCACAGCCGCTACATCCATTTTTATAGACGGTCTATAGACACACCACATCTCAGAACACTCGAAGAACAGTTCCACCCCACCAGCGGAAAGAAAAAAGCTCAACATAATATTTTGAAACTTAGCTAAACAGAATCTCACCGTCCTCATCATTCCTGGCATTTGTGTATAATGACGTGGCTCCGAATGCAATCGGGCCTCGAGGCGCTGATGAGTCAAAATCAGCTTTGGCGTGGGTGTGCGGTTAAACAGACAGCGAAGAGGAGCTATCTCGTTTAGATCCTGACGTGTCAAATCTGGGCTTTAATGAATAAATTAGGATAACGTGCTCAGCAGCAGCATGATGGGAAAGCACCAGCCTAGATGGCAGGCATAGGAAGCGTCAGTGAGAGTTTGGCATTGAGCCGGCAACTCCCTTTACTGTACTCACACAAGTCTACTGTGTCAATAGTGGACTCAACATGAGAGTTTTATGAATGACTTCAATGACTTAAAGAGCCCCAGCAACACCTGAGCCTTCCTATCAGAAATTATAATTAATACTTAGTAAAACAGCTTAATGAGAGATATGAGCAGACACCTTCTGCTCACAAGCCCACAATGTGATTACAGTGTATCCTCACTTTATTATTACAGGCTCATAATCCAGGCCTGCCCACCTTATAGTGAGTGCACAGGGTTCATTTTATTGCTGAACTATCAGTTTACTCTTGGTTTATGCCAAAACAGGCAGAGTCAGGGTGACCAAGGATCTGCTATGGTGACCTCCTGACCCCTCTGCTATTATGCCGCATGATATAATCACAGGTCACAGGTCAGCCTGCTGTCCAGTCGGGGATTTCATAGGAGTGTCATTTCATAACAACCTGGGGGGGGGGGGCGTTATGACACAGTACGTTATGAAGGAGAGTGAACAGGGGAGAGGTTTTAAACTAAAACAGGGCAGATTCACAGTGGAGTCTAATTTTAGTCTAATGTCACTCGGTTCTGCGCGGTTCACCCTGCCGGCTGAACAAAAAGCCCAGCACAAAATTTTGCGCTCTGCAATTTGGCCGATCAGGATCGCGCTGTCCTCATCTCTCCTGACATTTGTGTGAGATCATGTGGTGAGGAGTTCATTTGTGCCTCGAGGCGGTGGCACATCAAACGCGGCTTTGGCAAGTGTGCGTTCTTTTTTCTTTCTTTTTCTCGCACTGTTTAGAAAACAAACTGCTGGGAACACAAATTAGGCGCTCGCACATGTGGGTACACACTGTACCGAGAACACGTACGCTCGTAAGCCCTGTGATGTATGTCAGATTTAGCCCTTGGGCTGCCGTGTGCAGCTGGCGCATGATGCACGGCGATTTCAAAAACATGCTTCATTTAACGGTGCAGAAAACAGCAGGGAATTTCGGAATTTCAGGTGGTGCAGGAGCATGGAAAACATGAAGTGGGTGCAGATAAACAGAAACTATTAAAGCTGATTTAGGATCAGTGTAACTTTTTGTTATCTATTTTTACCATATATAAAATATAATCGCATAGAAAACTGTAATTATTGTGAGGATGGTAGCATAAATGTATTAGACCACATAACTCTGGGTATAACAGATAATGTTGAAAGGTAACTGGCACCACAGGAGAGCAGCAGCTGTCTCTCCACCATCATCGTGAAATTCATGTCATGTGCTGTGCTTAAGCTGCAGTGAAGTCAGTCACATGTTTAAATGTAATTAATTACAGCACTAATTTATTAAACCAGCTTTTGGAGATTGTTTATTTGTGGATGTGCTTCCCCTGAGCACCCCCAGATGATTCAACACAGAATATAAAGCACCTATTATGCTCATTCCTTGGACTCTTCTAGAGTAGCTTTGCATGATTCACAGTTCAAAATAAGCCTTATTTATGTCATAGTGGATATTTTGAGTTCTTTCACACTGGCTGTGTGTAGCACGCAACCAGTACCAGGATAGTGTGTTCATAACAGTCAAAGTGTGAAAGGTGTAACGACCTTTTGACTTCCTTGTCTCTTACAGGTCAGCCGGTTTAAATATGTGGACTCTGTTCAGTTTTATTTACAGAGTTCCAGTTTACAACAGTCATCTTTAGGTGCTTTATTGTACAGACCAGACCACTCCGGCTCGCAGGTGTAGGTTAAAGCAGCTTTAATACCGTGGCCTCCATATTTGCTGGACAGATGCATAAATGGGGATCAGCTTGATTTTATGGTCTTCTAAGATGGATTGCAGGTGTTGTGTCCCATTGTGCTTCAGCTAGCAGGACAGTCACTACAAACAGGGCTGCCTCTGATTGCATATCTTGTGCTGGATTTTCAACAATGTTGAAATTCACATACTACACAAAAAAGCACACAGTGTACAGAGTGTGTTACATGGAAATGTACTAACAGGAGTACTGGAGTTGAAGCACAGTATTTACTATAAATTTTAAGCTTTAATGACTTCACTATGACACCATCAGGGATATTTTCTCAGCCCATAGGAAGACTCCCTCCAGGCTGAAAGAAAACCTTACACAACTGCCTCTCCAACTCTCATGATTTTTGTCTCCGCCTTTTACCTGGATCCCCTGCACCCATACATGTAGAAGCATTTAGGGAACTTACAGAGAGTGTGAAAAAACAAACGGGGCAGCTTTGGCAATTTCTGACACATTTGTGTGTCAGCCCATTACTGGGGACAGGAACTGCCTGTGCAGCCACACTCCTCCAACAGCCCACTGTGAAAGTGTTTAATCTTTTTTCTGTCCAGCTCTCTCTTTCCCTACGTGTCTCCACGCCAAGATCTCACTCAGCCCCACCAGCACGATATGCCCACACGCGCCCCCTCCTCGTTCTCCCCCTCTACTTCCCCTCTCAGCGCGAGCTGACGCATGCCACGGAAGCAGTGACGTCAGTTGTTTACTGTCTTGTAGGTCGCCTCTCGTTGCAGTGCAGCAGCACATCCAGCAGGGCTTATGTAACTCCCCTGCCTGCTGCATGACAGCATGACAGGCACTTTGCTGCAGAGTGTGTGCGCTGCGGAAGGGCGGGCAGGGGGGTCTTATGCTGCAGCCTGCACGATACATCATCATCCACACGCACATAAGCGCAGGTGCATGCACATACTGTATGCAGACATACAGTACACACACACACACAGAGAGTCGGCCAGCTTTCCCCTTCACTGCACCTCACTGTGTGCGGATTGAAAACACAGAGGGTTCACTACTGGAGCTCAGAGTAACTCCAAGTGGACCCCTCCCTCTACACACATATGCCACAGTCCTCCATTGCAGCATCAGCAGAGAAGTAAACAACTCTGGCTGGCGTGTAGCTCAGGGCTCACATCTGCCTGCTTTCTCAAGAACGGACACACATCGCCCCCTTCTTGCAACAGGAAGCAATAACAACACCAAATTTGGGCTGCCGAGGAAGCGAACGCTGTTTTATTTATCAGGTCAAAATGAAGTCCTCCTGATAGACAGGTGGATCACTCCTACTGAGCTTAGGTCAGTGCTTAAATGAGAGGAAACAGCAAACACACAGCAGATTAAACTGGACTCTGTGGCTTCCTTTTCCCACCAGTTTAAACTTCACTTAATAGACAAGATTTTGACTGTGCTTGAAATGCTTTGTGTTTTCATTCATGTTGTCATGCTTTATTTAAATATGTTGTGTGTAGCCTATAAGAACAAACATACCTAAGCTTCTTAAGCAGGATCTCCACTGATCTTTATATGGGTCCAAAACAAAAAAAAAATTACAAAAAAGTTCAACACAATCTTATCAGCATAGATTTACACTGATGCGTCTATACAGATACTTAATATGGATACAACTCCAACCTCATATAAACTAAATAAAAGGATAAAAAATAAATAAATGTGTCCCTTGTCACAAGGGCTCGCCGTAGCATGCCCTTCCTGCCAAGCAAATGTCTTAACCACTACACTAAGGAGTCACACAGAAAACAGTATTGTGTTTATAGAAGACAAATTAAAATAAATCAGCATATGCTTTGCATATGTTTAATTGTTTGTATCACCACAAGTATACCCTACATTACAATAATTCAAAAATTAAACTTGAACTGAAACTAATAAACTAAAAACTAAACTAAATAAAACTGAAATTAAACTGAAATCAAAGACAGAAAATGAAATAAAAACCACAAAAACTCCCATGGTTTCATGGCAATTTTTACTTGGAGCAGATAACTGGCTTGAAATCACAAGAGAGATTTCCAAGATGGAATTCATGTCACGGAAAATGAATAAACGTCCTAAGACGATGCAGGATAAGTCCTATTTTGCCACTTTGCCCTGCTGTCCGTAATATGTAATGTTGCCATGTCACGGTGTTGGTGTTGTAAGCTCTTCATTTGTTATCATGTGCATCAAAATGTCTAAAAGGAGACCTGAGGCAAAAAATTAAAAAATAAAAATAAATCCAGACTTCCACAGGAAAAAAAACATAATAGATGTGAAGACAGACTGAGGGGATAGACACAGACTGATTACACACTAAGGAAAAGATGCGCTCAATCAGACACTAAAGAGGGCTGGAAAAGACCAAAGGCAGGAAGCTAGGATCTAACCTTCAAAATAAAACAGGAAGTAAGCTGAAATTAAACGATCCAAAGGACAACAGTAAAAAGAAGGCAAAGGAAACAGACTGAAAAGACAGACCATCTGTAACGTAAGGGCAACAACAAACCAACTAAGGACTATAACATACAATAAAAAATAAAAAATATCAAATCTAAGATCTTTTCCAACAGATTGGATATGTTGAAGTTTTTTTTTAATGTGTAGAAAGTGCTACCGTCATCTCTGTGATTGTGGGCAGTGACAGCTTTCTTGTGATATTTATAACTGCTTTTATCACCGGTAACTGTTTGCTTTAAGACAATCTATTTAGCACTGATAAGCTAATCTAATAACCGCTTTATAACAGCTGTAAACAGCTACAGGGCTGCTGTTTAAGCGTTAATGTGGAATGTGACTGACTTCTCCTATGAATACATACAAGCATTCATAGTGTAGCATACATCATCAGTACCTGGCATTCTCTTTGTTGATGTTTCTTTCATTGTGTTTTTTTAAAGTAAATGATCTGATATGCATATAAATAAAATATAAGTTGTTGTTATAAAAAAAAAATCCCAGTAGGATCCTTTGTGTAGATTGTGGAAGACACCCCCCCCCACACACACACACACACAAACACACACACAGTGAGTAAATGAGCATGTGCTTTTATTTTCGAGGAAACTGCGCGGCCTGCGGTGGCGTGGAATGTGACCTGTGTTTTGGATTCCACATCAGCGAATGCCTCGGATAGTTCTGAATGTAAGTCAGACGCCACGGGGAAGACTGTGCATTACTTTGGAAGAAAAAGGCGTGCACTTGGAAGCACGTTGGCTACAGCCTAATGAAGTGTCAAAACAAGTTTGTAATGGAAACAAAGCCGATGGCTAAAAAGTACTTAAGCTGTCCCTTCACATCCATCATAATCCGACACAGCGGAACAGCTGCTGTTCAGATCGAAATCATGCTATATGTGTTAAAGCTGGAGTTGGCAACATCCGTTTGGCACGATTGGATGGGAAATTCTTAATGAGGTTTCAACACATTGTAATTCAAGCAGTCTAAGAAGGAGCTAGACCCCTGCCCCTCCACTCGGTTATATTTTAATCCATTATGATCAGGCCTAGTATACAAAGAGTATGCATGTTCTGAAAAAAAAATACATACTGGGGTGAAAATGGACTGGAACAGGTTTGTGGCACCTTTCATTAGTGAGTAATTAAATCTAGTAGGTGCTTTAATACATAATTATATCTGGTCATTCAGGCTGATGTATTGGACATATGCATTCGTCTCTGTCATGGGTCATCTTCAAAGGGCTCAAAAAGTATGCAGGAGTTTCTGTTTCTGATTCCTAATCTGTCTGCTGGCTACATTTCTGCATTTCCCAGCGACAAAAACAAAGATAATAAAATGTTTGTGTGTGGAAACGTCACTGTCAGAGGTGGAGAAAGATGTCAGAGAGGCAGGGAAAGTAAATCAGTTCATTTAATCAGACACTGGCTCTGTATATAATTTGTATACTTATCTGGTTCTATTATACTGCGAAATGTCTGTTACAACAAACTGAATCATAACAATCAAACAGGGCAGTTT
The DNA here is from genome assembly GCA_024447675.2 of Pterophyllum scalare. NCBI lineage: Eukaryota > Metazoa > Chordata > Actinopteri > Cichliformes > Cichlidae > Pterophyllum > Pterophyllum scalare. The sequence continues at coordinate 34,408 of JAMQGT020000382.1, read as the reverse complement.
GCAGTATTGTGGAAAAGTTTACAGTGTTGGACTCGTTTTACCTGGTGTAGAGCTGACTGTGGCATCCATGGAAACTGTTAGGTTAGCTCATGAGGAGTAGTTAATTGGAATTTAAGCTAATGATGCGCTTTAGTATCATTTGCCAAATTTAACCTATAACTTTATACTGGTTAGGGGTTGCCAAGCAACATCTGCTGCAGAATGCAGGTGGCAAAATCCACACGGAGCAGTAAACCCCCGAGCAGCAGCAGCACAGGTCAGCTGATCGCAGTGTGTCCACAAAGAAAACAAATCTACTGCAGATCTCGGTATGAATTATTTTGTGGCTTTCTTCTAAGTGAGTAATTTCCCCATGGTGCACCACAACAGGATACCCCCAGAGATCTTAAGGTTCTCCCACGCTAGAACTCTGTTAGGAGGTGCTTAGAATAAAGAGGGGAGAAGGCTTTCAGTTTTTCAGATTTCTGCAGAATACGCCTTTAGCATGATGGATTACTGATCATCAACAATTTTTTTTATAATGTCTGACAAAGTTTTGTGCAGTGCCTCAAGGCGCTCTCTGGTTCTGCTTTTGTTCTGCATTCTTAGCTTGAAAAAAAATGTTTTTATCAAGTGAAATATTGCATTGCAGGGCATATTGTGTAGCACCACAACCATCAAAATACAATAAATCACACTTCTTACATGCGCCGCATGTGAGACCCTACATATAAAGATAAGGAGGCCATGCACATGCCACACAGTGGGAAAATACAGGGAATACCAGTGTTTATCTTGGAAAGGATCCAGGGGCTTTATTTTATTTTCAATTTGTTTAGCTGGAACTTTGGAAAGTACAGCACTCTCTCTCTTTTTTTTTTTCCCGCTCCCTTGGCGGCTGTGGCCTGGGGGTGGCTTGGGCCACCCCCAGCATTTGGAATTTACTCACTGGTAAATTCCAAATGCTGTAAACTCAAACTTAGAGGGCGCTCTAGCGAGAGCCTTTGTCACCTTTGAGAAAAACACTGCATGTTGTTACAACCTGCAAAACTATTAAAATAGTATTATTGCTACCAGTGGACTCAATGATTCAATCATTATAGTGACGAGCATTACTATCAGCTTACTTCTGACTCAGGATCAGAATAGTGAACAGCCTGACGGAGCGCACCTCCGTCAGCATTGCAGCGTCTCATTGCCACCCTCTGCCGGTGAATGCAGGAATAGCAATATGATAGCTGGAGAAATTTACATGAGCATCATGTTTAACTCACAAAAAATTAAATGTTTGCTGATGAGATGAACTAACTATAAAAACAGATGTTAATAGCAGCACTATAATCTACTATGTCTACTATGATCAACATTCACAATATTGAAATTATTTATAGGTATTTAAGTGTTAAACCACATCTAAAAGCAAGAAACAATATAACAGTTTAACTCAAATGAGTCAAAAAAAGATTTAATCTGTGGCACTAGAAGGATCTTTAAGTAAAACAGGGAAAGAGTTATCCAGTGTGGTGAATATAGTGTATGCACTGGATGTTTCCCAAATCTTCTGTTCCAATAAAGCCAAATGATTTTATTTTATATTATTTATTTTTTGGCCATCAGCCAAAAACAAAATGATCAGGAACATTATTATCAGAACACTAGCTTCTTTGGGAACAAACATTTTTTAAATGATTGACAGGTGTCATCCTGAAAAATGTTCTTAAACTAGAAATATACCGTTTTTATAGAAAAGGCATAACCATTTACTTTGTTGGCACATTTGTATTATTTGATATGGAAAGTTATGTTAAAGATATTAATATGCTTTACATTGATGATTCATTTTAATTTAAGGTAAATATCATTCACATCAGTATGTTTGGACCCCCTAAACAAACTTTTATGCTCTTTAAGATTCTTTCTATATTTATGGAGCTAGCCTGAAACCTAACTTCAATGGCAAGACGATAAAACAATCTTGTTCCTGTCCTCTTTTAACTATTTGGCTCTGAATGACATATCTGTGGGTTTTAGTAAATTGTTTGTGTTTGTTTAAATTCGGTTTGAAAAAGGAGACAGCAGTGTGTAGGAACCAAGTCTCGGTTTCTGTTTCTGGAGGAAGGATTTCCTTGGCGGTCCCTACATCGAGTTCAAGGAAGTGTAAATATGTTGCTTTACTGGGAGAAGCTTTTACCACCATTTTTGTTTTTCTTGAGGATATAAGCAAACGCGGTAACTTTTAAATATTTATTTTTTCACTAATTTAGACTAATATGTGTCGTTACTATGTCTCAGACGGAACCTGGATTACTTTAGCACCCCTTTGTTACGCTACATTCACCTTTAGCTTTGGGTGAAAAGAATATTTTACTTAACTAATTAAAACACACACTAACTCTTACCTGTTTCGGCTTTTGTCAGTAAGGTCTTGAGCTCAGGTGGGCAAACCTGCCTGGACAAACACATACCTAGAACGACAACAGATGCTTTTATTTTGAAAGATAGGCGGAATTGGTCGTTAATACAAAATTATTAAAAAGCTTTTCTGTCTTTTGCCAGAAACTCGTATACGTTATGTACACTGTATATGTTAGTGCCATGTTATATGTGTTATATGTTCTATAACTGTTAACTGGATATTATCACCGTGTACAGTTTGTCTTTCCGGTTGTGTAGGAGTGTCAGCTGCTAGTTAGGCAAAAGTGTGAGACATGTCAGAGCATGTTGAAGAGCAATAACCTGCGGCTGAGCAGAGTTCATGTACCAGATAAGCGATTTATTTATTTAAGTTTTCGGTTATTGTATTAACAAAGATCCGCGTATATCATCCTCTAAGGCTAATATGAAATTTAACCTTTTTTATTTAACCATTAGCAGTGGTTGGTATAGTTGATTCCTTATTGCTGAATCAAGTATTATTTTGTTGGTGCTGGACATGCTGGTCTGAGTATTTCAGAAACTGCTGATATACTGGGATTCTCCCACACAACCATCTCTAGGGTTTGGTCCCATAATAGAAAATGTCCTGCACTTCTCTAGGTGAAAATGCCTTGTTGATGACAAAGGTCAGAGAACACCACAGCCTACCTGAACGTTATTGCTGACCATGTCCATCCCTTTATGACCACAGTGTACCCATCTTCTGATGGCTGCTTTCAGCAGGCTAATGCATCATGTCACAAAGCTCAAATAATCTTAAACAAGTTTCTTGAGCATGCTAATGAGTTTGCTGTACTCAAATGCTGCCTACAGTCACCAGAGTCCTGTCATGGATGTGCAGCCAACAAATCTGCAGCAGCTGTGTGATGCTATCATGTCAAAAAAAATCTCTGGGGAATGTTTCCAGCACCTTGTTGAATCTGTGCCACCAAGATTTAAGGCAGTTCTGAAGGAAAAAGGGTGCCATATGGTTACTGAACCAGTATTTATAGGTAAAATAATGAATAGCAACAGGGCAAAGGTATTTAAAATTACAAATAATAAATGTTATACACCAAATCTATTCGGACTTACTTCAGTTCAGCTCAGTGTGGGAGTCTACTGCACATTTATGTACAAGTTAAGATAATATTAACTGACTTATGCCAACTCATTATGAGATAAAAATCTTCCCAACAAACTTTGAACCTAACAAAACATTACGAGAAAGAGAGAAGCCGCCAGAAAACGCATCACAGTTATAAATGCACTGATCCGATAATTGGATCAAGTATCGGTGCAATCCCTGACTAAAAAAATCATGACCAGGTACTGGTGACAACAGGCCAATCTGTGCATTTCTGTTGTATGTTGATTGTGTTTACTCTGCCTCATGACGGCAGCAGTGCACAGTTAGATAGTGGAAGAGCTAACATAGCATAGAGGAAGCTAACAGCAAATGGTCACCAGCTTGGAGATAATTCATGTTTGTTATACTTGTGTTCTTGTGTTATGTTCAGTGTAATATGCATGTTGCATTAACTTGTCTGGCTACAGTTTATGTTGAATCTTGACTTCATCTTGTTTTGTCCAAGAGTCCAAAAATAAATATTCAACATATTTAACAAAATCAGGAAACGCATTAAGTCCTCACATGTGGTACCAGAAATATGTCCTTCTTTTGAAGTTTTATATTTATAATAAACTGCTGAGGGTTTCTCCTTTATTAAATGACTCATTGAATTTATTAAATGCTGATACAGGAAGGACTAAACTGAGGACATTTTTTCTCTTTTACCATGTATTTCAGATTTCACCATGGACAGCACTTCCAAAAATGATGCTTCCAGTCAGCCATCTGTTGCTTCTCAGGTTCCTTTCCTTCACTTGTGTACCACGTTAGAGAAAATTCAGAAGTCCAAAGCCCGTCCAGATAAATCCAAGATCCTTGGGGATTTCATTGAGTCATGGCGGAAATTTCATTCTGCCCTCCACAAAGATAACCCCAAAACTACAGACTCTTTCTATCCTGCCATGCGCCTCATAGTTCCCCCTTTTGAACGAGAGCGAATGGCATATGGCATCAAAGAGAGCATGCTAGCTAAACTGTACATTGATGTATTAGGTCTCCCAAAGAATGGCCCTGAGGCCAATAAGCTGTTGAATTACCGTGCTCCAACCACATCCCAAGGAGAAGCTGGAGACTTTGCTGGCATGGCGTATTTTGTGCTGAAGAAACGATGCACCAGCCAAGGAAACTTCAGCATTAAAGAGGTCAATGACTTTCTGGACTCAGTGGCCATCAACAACGCCAGCAATAAAAAGGATCTTGTAAAAAAGAGTCTGCTGCACCTCATCACCCAGAGCTCAGCTCTCGAGCAAAAGTGGCTCATCAGAATGATTCTGAAGGACATGAAGCTCGGGATCAGCAAAGAAACCGTTCTCCAAGTCTTCCACCCAGATGCTGCCGAGCTCTACAACGTCAACACAGACTTGAACAAGGTGTGCCAGCAGCTCCACAATCGTGCTGTGTCATTAAGTGAGGTCTCGATTGGGCTTTTTTCTGCTTTCAAACCTATGTTAGCAGCTGTGGCTAACATCCGCAATGTGGAGAAACAGATGGGAAACAGCCCCTTTTACATCGAGACCAAGCTGGATGGGGAGCGCATTCAGCTGCACAAAGATGGCGATGTGTACAAGTACTTCAGCCGAAATGCTTTTGAGTACACGCAGCAGTTTGGAGGATCTCCGTTAGAAGGATCACTGACTCCTTATATCAACAATGTTTTTAAAAGCCACGTTGTGAACTGCATCCTTGACGGTGAGATGATGGCGTACAACCCAACAGCAGACACCTTCATGCAGAAAGGAAGCAAATTTGATATCAAGAGGCTGATGGACGACTCCGAGTTGCAGACATGCTTCTGTGTGTTTGACGTACTTTTAATCAATGATCAGAAGCTTGGCAAAGAAACTCTCAAGAAGCGGCACGAGATCCTTCAGACAATTTTCACCCCAGTCAAGGGAAGGATGCATGTGGTGCCAAAGACCGAAGCCAGAACCATGCAGGAGGTGGTTAAAGCTCTCAATGATGCCATTGACAACAGAGAGGAGGGGATCATGGTGAAGGATCCTTTATCTATCTACAAACCTGACAAGCGGGGGGAAGGCTGGCTGAAGATAAAGCCAGAATATGTGGATGGCTTGATGGATGAGCTTGACCTGCTGATTGTTGGTGGCTACTGGGGGAAAGGGAGAAGGGGTGGCATGATGTCCCATTTCTTGTGTGCCGTGGCCGAAGCTCCAAAGCCTGGCGAGAAACCTTCAGTTTTCCACACCCTCTGCCGCATTGGCTCTGGCTACACCATGAAAGAATTGTATGAACTTGGTTTAAAACTCGCCAAACATTGGAAGGTCTACCGGAAAAACGACCCACCGGCATCCATCCTGTGTGGTACAGAGAAGCCAGAAGTCTACATCGAACCCTGCAACTCAGTTATCATCCAGGTTAAGGCAGCTGAGATAGTTGGAAGCGACATGTATAAAACCAACTGCACTCTGCGCTTCCCCAGAATCGAGAAGATTCGAGACGACAAAGAGTGGCACCAGTGCATGACACTGGCAGAGCTGGATCAGTTCCGCAGCAAGGCGTCTGGAAAACTCGCCTCTCGGCACCTTCACATCGGCAACGACGAACCACAAAAGAAGAAGCGCAAGCTGCCAGTCAAACCCAAGAAGGTGATCGGCATCATCGACCACTTCAAGCCCCAGGACCTTTCCGGGGTGACCAAGGAAACGGATATGTTTGAGGATGTGGAGTTCTGCATCCTGAATGGCACTGATGATCATCCTAAGTCTGAACTGGAAAAGGGTGTGGCCAGGTAACACATAAATCTTTTTGTTAGCAAATGAAAAGCTAGTTTGGTATTCTAGTTAAATAAGGAACTAGAAATTTTAGGCAGCCAGTATTTGTTTTTTATTATGTATTTGACCTTCACATGTAGCACTGCTACTGTGCTTAAGCTCTCAGAAAATGGAGCAACTTTTCATGAATGTAAACATGTGACAGCCCTGGCAGAGATACAGCTTCATTGCTATAGCTAACTGTGGGGACACTAATGGTATGTTAGCAGAGTTCTGTGGTTAAAAACAGGCACATCTGTTTCAACATTTCTTTAAATTACAATCACTTTTTGTGTTGGAGTAAATGAGATGTGTATGAATATGGGATAAATAACAACTGTATTTCTGGTGGTATTGAGAAACGATGGAGGCGCAAGTGCACTGGCATTCAGCAGGCGCTCCCTCACTTTCTTAAATGAATTGTAATTCTAATATGTTCCTCAGCCAGTTAATTGACTCTAACTCCACTGTCTTGGACTGCAGATGGAAGCGGTAGCTCTTGTTCTGCTCTGCAGCCATTGTAAGCTACAGCATAGCAGCTTTAGCTTTCCATGTGTTATAGGTTCTGGTTAGAGGGGCCCTCCAGTTCACATTGGAACAAGGCCTACCATTATCTGCTGCACTGCGAGACATAGGAGTTGGAGTCTGTCCAGCTGTAGGACAAAAGTCTTGAGTCAGCTGAATGACACTGAGGGTCACAGCACAGCGACAGCACAACAACAACCTGACTAGCTTGCAGAGAAACATGAAACAGAAGGACTGAAACCAGCTGGTTAGCAGCGACTAAAATTTGCTCTGTGGCAAATCATTCACGTCATTGTTTCAGATGCAGCATAAAGAAATAAAAATATTATGAAATATACTCAGTAGACCACCCAAGCAAACAGTGCCCCTAATAAATATTAACTGACTTGTTTATAGTCTTTTAGCTTTCCATCACACCATTAAATGTAAACATATTTGCTGGTAGCAGTCACCAAAGCTTATATGGACTGATACCAGTGTGACTGATATATCAGTTTGTCCATACACATAATTTGGTTCTGGTCTGGCCAAAAGAATAAGCTTAAAAATAATAAAACATTCTGTACAATTAAGAGCCTAGCCTGGTGATAATTACTGTTGGTTTAATCACTCTAAATGACCCCTTTTGCATTTGAGTAGTCATGCGATCCATTATTAATTTAAAAGATATTGACTATAGCAGCTTTAAAGCAGCTTTACTTTTGCTACGTAGATTTTACTGTAGCTGCAAACCGATAGTTTGTAGCTAAAGATAGATAGTTAAGACACTGTATAGAAGTAGAACATGTAGAAAAAAGCTGGAGGGCATCATTAGCAACAGCACTGTTTGCCAGTGGTAACTAACATTAGCCATTATAAGCTACTGGTCACAAAAGACCAAGAAAGTCAGCAAATGCATGGATATAATTTACAGCTTTAAGCTTCTCACTTGTAAGAAGAAGATCATGTTGTTTCTTCCTTCTAATCCTATAGATGTGTTTTAAATGAGCCTATCACAAACTAATCATTTCTGACATCATTCCCACTTTAGGTGTGGAGGTATTGTGGTTCAGAACCCTGGGCGGGAGACCTACTGCGTGATTGCCGGTGTGGAGAACATGCGCGTGAAAAACCTGATTTCATCCAACCAGCATGACATAGTTTGGGCCACCTGGCTGCTGGAGTGCCTGGACCAGAAGGAGGTGGTTCCGTGGCAACCCCACCACATGATCCACATGTCGCCTTCCACCAGGGAGCACTTCGCCAAGGAGTACGACAGCTATGGCGACAGCTACTTTGTTGACACAGACGAGCAGCAGCTGAAGGAGGTGTTCAGCAGGATCAGCAGCGCGGACGCATCAAAGGCTGTGAACGTTGCACAGGTTGAGGAGCGCTGCGGTTGGGATGACCTTCCAACCAGCATGTTCAGACCGTTCACAGCTTATATGGACAGTTTTGCTGAAATAGGAGACCCCAAAAGTGCCATACCTGCCAGCTGCCTGGACATCAGGGCGCTGGAGTTTCGCTACCATGGAGGAGCAGTGGTGCAAAAGCTGGAGGAAGGAGTTTCACATGTTATTATTGCAGAGGAAACAAGACTTGTGGATTTGAGGACTCTGAGGCGCTGCTTTAGGAGGAAGTTTAAGATAGTAAAAGAGACATGGGTGACTGATTCAGTCAGAGCAGGGTATGTGATGAATGATACTGACTACTTGGCTTGAAGATGCTGTGTAGTGAAGTACACAGCATTTAAATGGACATTTAGCAATTCAGTTCTTTCCTAATAAGATTAGAAATAAAGTCTTTAATAAAACCTGCAAAATGAGAATTCCAAGGATGCTAATTCTCAGGGTTTTGAGTTTGGGTGAGTTTTGGCTTTTGTGCTCTTAATGAAACAGCTTATTATTAGTTCTAAATGAATAAGCCGCTGTAAAAGTCAGGAAGGCAATAATTGGTTTTTCAATTTTCGAACTCAGAATTGCATCATAAAGGGGTTCAGACGGTTTTTCATCTGGATTCCCCCCCCCATCAAACTTTTATCCAAGCAGTTATTAAAACATTTTCTGCAACAGAAAGGAGACTTACCAATTAACCAGAAATCGAGGGTTTAATTCTGACAGTAATTTCGGTGAATGAGCCACATTAGCGAGCAGCAGCAAGGGAACGCTCCACCATAATAATCTGTCCATTGTGAAGGGACACTCCAGTGGTTTTATATTTCAGTTTAGTTAAGCTGACAGACTTGTGTGAGAGAGAGAGATTCAGAAAGGAATGGTTAAAATTGAACCACAAAGGCTGTGATATCCTGACTTTATTTTAGCCTTGAAATACTGACTCATGTTTTTTTTTTTTTTTTAAACTTCCTCGGCCCCTAATGATCAATTTTCTCCAAACCCTACACCCCCTTGTGAAAACACATAACCTGAACAAAGTTTACCCACATGACTATTTATTTCAGTTTGGAGCCTTCCCTCCAGAAGATGCTCGTCATGATCATAGACTGTATATAAAAGATGGACATAGCCACCGTGACATCGCCCAGTGTTATCTGGAGTCCACATTTTTGAAGCCTCACTGCACATCAAGCAATATTATTTGACATATAATCCCATTAAAAATGCTCCAAAGGGAACTAAAAGCAGAAAGACAATCAGAAGGTTTAGTTCAATGACTTGAATTAATGGAGGTGACGTCTAGCAGACAGCTGTTGCCTAGATAGAGGGGGAAAGTATCCATAGAGATCCAAACTATTTTTTGTATGAGGCTGTAAGCATGCTTTCTAATGCTGTAGATTTTTACATCAGAGTCTATGGGGATTTGCCAGGAGGCCTCCGGGGTTGAAAAATTAAGCCCATGCAGAAGTGCCAGAACCTGCAGTTCCTCTAATGGCCATTTGAGGCTGGTTCCAAATGTGAGCAAGTTCCTACAGACGCCCATGTTAAAATGGCCAACTTTACAGAATTGAAAAGCAAGCTCACAGCCTAGTATAAAAAGTGGTTTTGGTTTCATGATTAGTTTCCCCCTTTAACAACCATACAGTGGGTTAATTTTTTTAATGTCAGTTCATCTGGTTACCGGAGTTAGAGGTGTAGTAGTTCTGATTGACTGGTGTTCAGATACGGGCTAGCTGCCAGCTCTCACCTTCATTGATTGAACTTACTAAACTGGACCTCTCCACTATGTTTGTACTGTCTGTGCCTTTTAAATGAAAAGATATGACAAGTAATATGGCTTCCTGTGTGCTACAAACTATCAAAGCTTGTGCTTCAGTTTTTGTGAGTGAAATTCTGGCATTTTATATTTTTCTGCAACTCAGCACTAATTAGCAGGCATAGCAGGTATCTGTTTATGAACACAGCCAGCTAATCAAGCCTGCTACTTAATAACTTCTTCCTTTCGTCCAACTACAGCAGCTTCTGGCTAAAAAAAAAAAGAAAAAAAAAGTTGAGCAGAGTTTCACATGGTGTGGTCCTTCAATGTAAGAAAACAAGAAGAATGTCTTGAACTGTTCTCCCCCTTTTTGTGCTCTGCGCCTTTGTGCTTTTGTCATTACATATGAAGAACGACTCTAATAAATATCTTGGAAGTGGTTTAAAACACGACTCTTGCGATGGGAATTTGTTAAGAATGCTTTTAAGAAAACGGCATCCGTGTGAAGTGATGGCCTTTGCTTCAGCTCTTCAACAGGGGACAACACGGGGGTACGTTAAAACCGACTCAGCTCAAGGCCCTCCGACAAAGCTGTGGTCATGTTTTCCTGTCTTCAAAAATGTCACAGATGCGTCTTGGGACTCTTTGATATGTTCTAACCTTCATTAGCATCCTCCCTAAGGTGCAGGCAGCTTCCTGCGGCGCTTCAGGCTTTGTTATGTGTAAATGCCGCATTAATAATTTCTTTTTTTTTTAAAAGTATAAGTGATGTGATACCTCCTCCCTGTCATATAATGTGGATAATGGCTGTTGTTAATTTGTCAAAAGCAGCACAAAATATGAGATAAACTGTCTTCATTAGTGGTTAAAAAATATTATCCGCTGCAACGTACACTCTGTAACCCGACGCCCACTCTGGACTATTTCCAGGTGATGCCGATTGAGCGTTTGAGTGACAGGCTTTAATTAGAGGTACTCAACCAGCTCTGATTCCTGTGCGGCTCTGTGAGTACGAAGGCCCCTAAAAGGACTCACAGGAGCAGCTTATCAGTCCTGAGGATCTGGAGATACAAACGTCTTCTGTAAATCCAGCATTGCTGAAATATGACGTCCCTAATGGGGTAAATCCTCTCATTAGGCTGGCTGCAGCTTTTGGAGAGCCGATACCGGCAGAGCACTCTGGACATAAGCAGCCCCTGGACCAGTAGTACTGTGCGCGCTCAGTGGAAGTAAATGAGCTAGTAATAAGACCAAACACAGGCTCACGGCTGCAGGGAAGGTTTGTCTGAGTCTGCAATTAGTACGGCCTGCCCTCAGTGAAAATAACAGCCACAAACGGCAGTAATCAAGCTCTGTTTGGTGCTTCATAAAATTACGTTCAACTGCTAGTAGGTAAATGAGGGGATACAAATCCCTCGGGGGCTGCGTCAGGAAGGGCATCCAGTGTAAAAACCTGCCAAATCAAATATGCACCCCTTGTGAAAAAGGGAACGACTGAACGTAGCTTTAGATAAATACAAACTCTGGATCACAGAGTAGCGCTCAAGAAAAAGAAAAATGTGGACGTGTCTGTGTGATGTCACAGAAAGCAGATGTCTATAATATGATCATCTCAAGCACACAGCTCTGGCTGTGAGTGCAGAAGGTCTGCTGTTCAGACCTGCTGCTTGCAAGGTGCAGTCAATCAGAAGAAAGTTTGTTTAAAGGAGAGGAGCTAAAAGACGGTGGATGAACTGAGGGCCACTCGAATCACCTGCTTTCAGCCGGAACCATGCAAAGCTACTCTAGTGAAGTACAAGCATAAAATTGCTTTTTTTTTACATCATGTGTTGGTGGGATTTACACTTGCTTGCAGGTGGTTTAGCCTCAGGTAAGAGACAGGTTAGCTGTCTCCTGTCAGAGGCTTAAACCAGGTGAGAACCAGCCGGTCTGAATGGCCAGGGTCAAATCAGCCACTTCTTCTTCTTCCTCTTTCAGCTGCTACCTTTAGAGGTCTCCACAGCGGATCATCTGCCTCCATCTCATCCTTTATGATCCGCATGTTTGATTTGGCCAAGATTTTACGCCTGATCGAATTCCAGACGCAAACTTCACCATTTATCCGAGCTTGGGACCGGCACTAGGAGCGCGCTGGCTTATGGCCCCCAGTGGCTGGGTTTGTCAGTCAGCCACAATGTAGGCTATAATAAGTATTGGAAAATAAAAATATAAAAACAAGAGTTTTCACAAAGGCTTCTAAACGAGTAAGCACCTTTTTTTGTTCAGTATCAATTATATATAAAGTTACATTTCTATGAATTTTATGCCCTGTAATAGTTGGAAGAAAAAGAAAAGTTGGAAGAGTATTTATTTCAAATTGACATCAAAAGCTTTAATTCTGAAGTCACACTTTGAGCATTTGTGGTGAAATTTCAGCACGGTCTGTTTGACTTGATGCGCCCTGGCACAGAGAGATGCGGCGACTGTGGTGCGCGCGCATAACGTCAGAGAGGGACATGTTCGGTCAATTCGCGAAATTAATGCCGGATGTTGCGTGGAATTACCTACAAAATAAAATGCAAGCTACGTTCCCATTTGTTTAACTGACACTTTGCATTTTAATGTTACTATTATTGTACTTTGTTTTGTTACAAACGTCACCTTTTTTTTGTTTTATTGAGACAAACAGAGCACATTTTTTCTGCACCCGCAAGCTTTTCGTTTCCTTGCTTCACTTGAGTTAAATAAAAAGGCTGTGTACTGGTAGTTCAACCTTCACTAAGATTACGACGGGTAATGAAATCAGTCTAAGGGAGTTCATAAACAGCTACAGGCAAAAAAACCCAAAAACGCTTTTTTCCCCCGTGTCATTTCTATGTAACTACTTTTATTTACAAACCCGATCTTCAAGTAAAAAAAATCCTTCACTAGCCTAAAAACGCTTCATCTTTGAGTTGTCACGTGGCATAAATGTTTAAATAGCGACACATCTGAAAAAACAAATCCCACTAAGCGACTAAAATGAGCCTTTATTTTGAGTGGCACAACTGGAAGTGCTGCTGGTTATCACTGCCACCTTAACTCAGCTTCCAACAAACACACACCGTCTCTTGGCGAACATGGCGGCAACTTGACAACGGCAGCGAGCTGAGGATGGTGAGGGCTTGAAAAAGAAAAGAGGTCTGTCACAGGCTGTAGGCCCATCCGCCGACACAAAGACATACAGCTTCGCCATGTTGGAAGAGGATAGCGCCTTTGTCCCTGCACGACCGAGGCCGGGGGAAACGTAAACGCGTCGGCAAGTGTTTCTAAAAACGGAGTCGAGGCTACGCAGAGGAGCGGAGCGGCGCGGCGCGGCGAAGAGCTCAGGGCGGACGGGAGGACAGCGGCTTCACCGGTCAGCCATGGAGGATGCGGCCCGTGGTCGCCAGCGATTGATTTCCCACCCGACCCACGCTCCTTTTAATGGGAATTACCGCTGATAGCAAAGGCAAGCCGGGACAACCCACCGCCCGACATTTGAGGGGAGGAAAACGCGAAGCGGACCCGACGTCAATGACTGTTGCGGCAGAGGAGCCCCCACGGTGGAGTCGGCCGGTTCCCAAAATATGACCAGGGGTGCTGGGACGTGTTGGCAGCAAGAAGATGACGACGGCTTCCAAATCTGGCTAGAGCCCCCCCGAGACAACCAAAAGCCATTCACCGACTCAGAGAGGGCACAGAGATGGCGACTGTCCTTGGCATCTCTCTTGTTCTTAACCATCCTCCTCTCTGATCACCTGTGGTTCTGCGCCGAGGCCACACTGGCCCGGACCCGGGACAAGTTCGCACCCCCCCACCCTTTGTCACCTCAGACATACTCAGCACACAGCAGCCTCAGAGGAAACCCAGATGATATTTTTATAGGAAACTCTACCAAACATTTGTGGCGGCTCGAAACTTGCCACCAGGATAGTTTATCTAACGACTGCTTTACTTTCTTGGATGCCGACGAGTTGTGCAGGGGCCTTTCCGACAAAGAGGGGACGCGGGCTGTAAATATGAGCAATTTGTACCTTTCCTTTTGTAACTCCTACTCTCTGCTGGATTTGTTTTACGGCTCGACGAGTCCGGACAATTTGAACTGCAGCCTCGACGTGCTCGGCGACGGCGACGCGAACCGCTGCAGCCTGTGCGTCCAGGCGTACCAGCGCTACGACCAGCACGCCCAGGAGAAATACGAGGACTTTGAGCTCCTCACTCAGAAATATGAGCCGGGGACATATTCGGTGAGGACGTGTATGGAGCAGTGCAAGGTAGGCTACAAACAACAACACACACAAAAAAAAAAAAAAAAAAGGAAGGGAAAGGGTGGGAGGGTGTTGGGGAGGGGGGGTGAAGTGGTGGTGGCCATCTGTTGATTTGGGCCCGGATAGATGCCAGTTTTGGTCCTCCTCCTCCTCCTGTCGCCATGGAGACGGATGACAGATTCAAGGAGACTCCCGGCTCCGGGCCTCATGTTCATTCATCTCCTCATTGTGTTTAGGCCCCATGCTAATGTGCAGATGGAGGCCCTACGAGTGTGTTTACCCCCAGTCTTCCCTTTACAAGCTCATGCCTTTGACATTGAACACCGCATATGACCCAGTTTTGGTTTCAAGTGTGCTGGTCCAGTGAAATCATTGAATAATTTTATGCAGTGGTCAAATACAACCCCAAATGTATCCACTGTTTTTAAATATACAGGTCTACATTTGCCCCCCTTATAGCTAACCTGGTTGAGCAGGTGGTTCATGAACGGAAGGCTAGGGTCCTCACTGCAGTGGCTTGGGCTCTGATCCGCTACTGACCCTTTTCTCCAACCCCTTTCCCGTTGGCTCTACACTGTTCTTTCTAATGAATACCCTCTTAGGAAATGCACATTTAATGAATCATGCATTTTGCTAAACAGTTGATTGACAGCCTGGGATGTCTTAAACATTTCAGTTTGGAGCACCTGCATCCATCTTCTAGTATTCAGTTTAGATTTGTGGCTTGCAATCATCACAGTCACATAATCTTCCCATGTTAAGTCTTTGAAACTAAATACTAGTATTTCACTTTTTTGAAATCCAAACAACTTAAACTCTAGAAAAGCTTTAAATTTCTATATATTGCCACACCTGTGTAGGAGCTATAGCAGCTTATTTTATTGAAAAATTGGAGTAATTACCTACTTAACTGCATACTTTATAAAGCCATCAAGTGGCCCAAAATAGACCCTTCCTTTGGCCAATTTTAGCCCATGTGCCATATGTTAGACACCCCTGTTTTATGGTCTTCTAACAGTTTAATGATCAGGAATGAAGCTGCCACCTTATGCAAACAACTCTAGGAGCCCTGTGTGTGTGTTTGTGTGTGAGTGTGTGTGTGTGTGTGTGTGTCGTGTGTTGCTGCAGTCCGCCAGGTGTTCACCACCACTGCCCCACTCCATATCAAGAGTGTTTCATTAGAGTCAAGAGGTGGTTTCCCTGCCTAATGTGCCGGAAGTCTCTTTCCCGCTGGTGTTTGCTTTTCTCCATATCCACGCATACACACAAGCAAAGGCCTCACGTTGGATCCACTGTTTGATCGTTTACCATCTCGTGACAGAGCATGGTGGGGTTAAAGTGGGCTGTAATGTCTGTCGAGTTCAGAGCCGCCTCTGACTTGTCAGTTGGTTCAGCACCATGGAACTGTCCACAGTGCTGAATGGCGCTCCCCGGCTCCATTCACAGAAGCCCTGGCCAATCCCAGATGGCCTCCATTCACCCAACCAGCGGCAGAGACACAAGCACAGGCGTCAAGCAAAAAATCTAACCAGGCCATCTGCCCGCTTATACAAACCCAATGTGTGGTATGCACAGGAGCTGGGCCTAGTTTGGAAAAAGTAGCTGAGATTTAGAGGAAAAAAACATAAAAAGGCAAACTGCATCTCTTTTGTGTGCATTTTTATTCAGCACACTATGATTCACTTTCTTTTTTACTCCTTTCCTGTTGCATGTCTTAATCCTGGTAAAGACAGCAGCCTTTTTTTAGGTGTGATAATTCATATTGTTACATATAAACACTCAAATTCTTTGAGTGCACAAAGGAGTTGGAGGCAGCTGCTCTTGGATTTATCTCATGCACACCAATGAATCAGGATTTATTTTCTTTCTTGACAGTTTTGCTATCACTGTTTAAAGCCACGCTTCATATTCAGTCTGCTGTTACAACTCTCTGTATATTTAAAAATATTTAAATTATTTCTGGATACAGATTTGAATTGGCTGATTGATCAACCAGCAGCGATTTTGATAATTGTTTTTGTCATTTTTCAAACTTTTGCTTCATTTCTTTGTTATATCTGATTTTAAAAAAAAAATTCTTTTGGTGATCAAGACACCTGAAGACATTCTGGGTTTTGGGGGATTCTTTTGGTAGGAAAAAGTAAAGTAAAATTAAATAAAAGCAGCAGTGAGCTCAAGTCTTTGAC
This sequence comes from Pterophyllum scalare, assembly GCA_024447675.2. Lineage (NCBI taxonomy): Eukaryota > Metazoa > Chordata > Actinopteri > Cichliformes > Cichlidae > Pterophyllum > Pterophyllum scalare. The sequence goes on along the minus strand of JAMQGT020000382.1, from coordinate 18,003 downwards.
CCTGTATCAGATGCTCGATTTTGACAAACAGAATATATAGAAATAGAATCCATCTGCAGGCACCACAGTGGAAGGTGATTCATGAAAAAGTTACCATGAAAAAAAAAGTACAGTGTCATCATCCACAGTACAATAATAAAGGGAAAAATTGTAAATGTATATTTAAAAAACCATTTGTATAAAGTTATCCATAAGAATATAATTGAGAAATGTGTGTGAATAGAGCTACAAAAGTATAATAAATGCAAAACCATATACAGAATAAAACTTTGACCCTGTGGAGCCAAAGGACTCTATGCAAGTGAGAAAAAATACACACTGTTTAAATTAAATGGCATCAATCTGGCAGAGGGGCATCCATGAAATGGAAAAGCCCAGTGGGTGCTTATTATAATAGACTACAGGAAGCAGCTTCATTCTTCACTTTCTAGTGTATGAATCCAGTATGCTTCTCTTTGTAACTGTAATCTGGCTGTGGCCCCACCCCTTTTAGGAGGAGGTACTCTTTCTATTTCCAGATGTGTGTAATGCAGTTCAATGCTTTGTCAATGTCTTTTTGAGCTTCTGGTACCCCAAGTGCTGATAATCAGGTGCCTGATTGGCACCAAAATACGAGTCGATAGCAGAATAAGCTGTTTGGCAGTGGCAGAGAAGATTTGGCAAGTTTTTCATGGGTGCAGCCCACATACTCAACTCTGCTGCTCAACCCACAAACACATTTTCCTTAACACATTTACTGCCAAGAACGATTGAACCAAACACAAATTTCCTTACTTTTTGTGCTAATTTGAGTATTTTCCTGCTGATAGTATTATGGGTTTGCCAGCTAGCTGCTGAGTTGGGCATCAAATGATTTGTCTGTGTTAGCAGGTAAACTAATGTCAGCTAAGCTTAGCCGGACGAAAGCCAGTTTTGTCTAATGAAACCCATTTGATCAAACGGGCTAAACCAACATCAACATCAGCAGGGTGTTCAAGTCGTGTGCTCACTCAGACTACTGTTAGCTAACGCTAGTGTGCCTGTTCACATAGGAAAATTCTGTCTTGAGTCAGATAAAGTCAGCTATTTTATCCAAACTCCCAGGGCTGATATGGCCATTTAGCTATTTTCAAATGTATCAGTTAATGTTACTAACTAACCATAACCAGATCTGTGCAGTGTAGCTAAGTTACATTTAGCTGGCTGAGTGTATGCCACTTCCTAAGGGTCATCACTAGCAATATGATCAGCCAGGCTGCGGGTGTCAGTAATAACATTGTTTTTGGAGCTTACACAGAGCTTGATTTTAAGGGAACACATCGAAATGTCTAGCCGCTGGGGATTTTTCACATTTATTGTGCATGTTAGTTTTAGGTTAAGAAAGTCTGATTTTTAATTTAGTTTTGCCAGCGTGGCATTTTAACAAATAGGCTTCACATTTGGTTCCATTATAAGGTACTGTTTTGAATTTTTTTTCCAATGTGGGGATGTGAAAACAGCTCTTGTTTAACTACGGCACTCAAACAGGTGTGGTTCAATCATAGGAAATTCCCACCTAGCTTTAAGTTAGATTAAAAAGAAAAGTGTTAAGGATTCTGATAGGTCCATAAGTTGGACTAAATGATGTCTGGAGAAAATAAAAATGTACAAGCATGTTGTAAATAAACGGCTGACCTCACCGGCACATTTTAGGGCTGCTTCTATGAGTGTCAGATGGCCGTGCGTTTACTCCGGCCTCCACATCTGACATTCTTTCTTCTCCCCTGCTGAACTCGAGCCCTGCTCATGATTTCGTGTTTTATCCACTGCCAGTCTGCAGGCCTATTCTCCACACTCACCTCTTGGCATTTCAAAGGAAAATAGTCATTTAGTCAAGCCGCTAATTTCTTTAACAATGACCCTTCTGTCACCTTCTAGATTATAGGTTTGTACGAGCCTTCTATATGGTACGGAAGGAGAGGTGTGACTCAAAGGATAATGTTGAGCTTTAGTTGAGTTAATGGCTACCTGCCTTTGGAGAAACCTAGCAGTTCAACTCGTGTGCTCGCTCAGACAGAAAAGTGTGAAAGTATTAAACAAACAGAGCCCTGAATCACTCTCTTTTACATGGTTAACAGTGTAGACAGGTACAGCAGGCGTTTGCTAGAGGACAATCTCTGACATTCTGAGTGAAGATATTTGACATGGAGAGCCCCGTTTGCTGTGCAGGAGTGTCTCTAGTGATCCGCAGGTGGTGCTTTGATTCCTCTCGCCTTAGGTGAAACATCACACGGCAGACACGGCCAGTGTGCTGTTCCTCACAATGGGATCCTCCATCATCGGACTCTGTGAAAACCCACCATTCATCCTGACAGCAGGGCAGATGCACTGAGCGCTGGTATTTTCCAGCTTTTTTTCCCATCTTGAGTGTGAACCAAAATGTCAGACTCACTTGTAGTTTTATAGGAAACAATGAAGCTTCTCAGGAAGCACGTTGACCGTAAAACAGCTGCTATCTAACAAAGGCCTGGGGTCACATTAATTAGGGGGTTTCCTACTCGGGAAGTAAGTGCACAAAACTCAGTTTGCTTTGAACCGTGTTTTTGAAGTCACTGTTTCGTAAAAGCAGAGAAAATGAAAAGAATACTTGAATGTTTTTTTTTTTTTTTACTTAATTCAAAAATGCATAATTTGCAATAATTCTTCCTTTAACACCCGAGTGCATAAATGCTGTAAACCTTAAATAAGAAAAGACTCAGATATTTATTCTCCAGTATAAAAGTAATTAGCTCAGTGTGAGCTGGCTGATTGGCCGTACAGTGTGATTCTGTAGATAAAAGATGGATGTACCCACCATGACATCATCTATCAGTTAGCCTCACCATCACCATCTTGCTGTTTTGGGACTGGACTTAGCAAGTGAGGGGTGGAAAACACAGGGAGACCGCATGGTGATGGGCTAGTGATTTGTCAACCACAAGGTAAATGTACCCTGTTTTATCCTCTATTCTGGACAGTATTTAAAAAAAAAGAAAAAAAAAGAACATCATGCCAGGTTCAGTAAAAGTTGAAAACTAGAGATTGACACCATGAAATCATCAGAAAAATCTTTCCTGAGGTCACAATTCAGGGAGCCAGTGACTCATTTTAACCATAGATCTCTATACAGCCAGACTTTTTACTGACACCAGAGAAATTCTCACTTTTGTGCCTTTAAAATGAATACAGCTTAAAGACACTTCTGCATTGGGTTGCTTTTCAGACTGAGATGCTCCAAACATCTTTTATGGATTAGCGATGTTTCAGGTTTTGGCTTCATATGTTTAATAAAATTGGTACAGTGTATGCCTAGCTTGTAACAAGGAATCTGCACTCTTGAGTTTTTGTTACATAAGTACAACTGAGTAGGGAGCTAATGACCTCTCAAAATTTACTAAATGAATATCATGTTGTAGTGACTGAGCCCATAAATTTTTCCCCCATAAACTTCTATACAACAGAATGCTGGTTTAAGGCACTTCCACACTTACTTCACTGACCTACACCCAGGGGTAAAAGTAGGCTGGAACGCACCTTCAGTTAGTGAGCAGTTGAATCTTAAAGGTGGGCTAGTCTTAATGAGCCTCGTGTTATTTCCAGTGGCATGGAGCCACTTGCTCAGTAATAAGAAAATAATAGCAGCCTGGCTACACTGCCACGTCAACACGTCCCATTTTCTTCTCATCCCTGCGATGCCTTCATGGTGCGGATGTAAATAAAGCTGCAGTCGTGGTCCTCGGCATGTAGCTAGCGCTATAGAAGAGGAATGAGCATAAAGTGAGGAACTTGTTCTTAAGTGGCAGGTAATTTCAAGTGCAGTTAAAAAACAAACAAACACACAAACTGTTTCTGTGCTGTTTGTCACACAGTGTGTCTGCTAAAAATGTTAATGCGTGCCGCTCTTAGAGAAAGATCTAAGAAAGCCAGGACAGGAGAGATGAGAGGAGAGATTATTTTCAAAGTCGAGGGCTCTTCAGCAAGTGAAATTTGATAAACTGGAAATTTAAAGCTTATGAGTAACATCTTAAATTCATTTAGAGATTTTAAATCAGACACTGGAACTATCCATGATGTGTTGCTGAATTATGCCTTCGTGGAGTGTCTTGCAAAGCAAATACTTATCTTGCTGTGTTTAAAGGTTATATGGAAATTACTGTACTAGGCAGTTTGGTACTGTTAAGTGAAGGTTAGTTTGCAGTAATGTGGTAAGTGGACTGTTACTGAGCTGGCTGTCGTGTTCAGGTCAATGTTAGATTACATCAAGGGTAGGAGAGATCGGTTTATCTTTAAGGTGATGTTGATTAGATTTGCTCACTGAATTGTACCTTTTATATTAACTTTATAGTGCCTAGGAGGTGAAACATCAGCCACATAGCTTGTGAAACATCTGCTTACATCTTGTAGAATTGAGCTGGCTTAATCCACAAATAGCAGTCAATATTGCATGAGCATCACAGGTCAGCTGATCACAGCCTAGACAAAGAAAAACTCCTGGTGTCCACTAAACAAGTTATCGTGTGACTTATTTGTAAGTAATTCTTTTCCTGATCTTGCACCACTACATCTGACTTAGGGTTTCCCCACCTTCCAGATCCCACTTTAACCCCGGCCTAATTTATTTTAGCCACGTTATTTGGAGGGTTTTTGAGCATGAATGGCCTGTATAAGGTCAAGCCAAGTCCGGACTTTGACTACCCCCCCCCCGTGGCGGACCCCACCCCACCCGGCCATTAGTGTCACCCTGTGAAATCCCAAGTGTGCCCTTGAGCTTCAGAGAACAAACTGATGGCTGCACATTCTCCTTCAGGATTTTCTGGTACAGAGCAGAATTCGTGGTTCCATCATCCAGGTCCTGAAGCAGCAAAGCAGCCCCAGACCATCACACTACCACCACCATGCTTGACTGATGGGATGTTGATCTTTTCATTAAGTGCTGTGTTAGTTTTATACCAGATGTAACAGGACTCAAACCTACCAGAAAGTTACACTTCTGTCTCTTGGGGGTCATCAAGATGTTTTATGGCAAGTCTTTGTGTTCTTTTTGGTCACCATTTTAGCTCAGTGGGTTTCTTATTGTTGAATCATGAACTCTGACCTTAACTAAGGCAAGCGAGGCCTGCAGTTCTTTAGATGTTGTTCTGGGTTCTTTTGTGACCTCCTGGATGAGCCCTCGATGCGCTCTTGGAGTCATTTTGGTAGGCCGGCTACTCCTAGGAAGGTTTGCCACCGTTCCAAGTTTTCTCCAGTTGTGGATAACGGCTCTCGCCGTGGTTCACTGAAGTCCCAAAGCCTTAGAAATGGCTTTATAACCCTTTCCAGACTGATAGATGTCAGTGACTTTGATTCCCAATCATTTCTTTCAGTTGTGGCATGATGTGTTGCTTTTCGAGTTATTTAAGCCTACTTCACTTTGTCAGACAGCTTCTATTTAAGTGATTTCTTGATTCAGCAGGTCCGGCAGTAAACAGGCCTGGGTGTTTCTAGTGAAATTCAACTGAGATTTCCAAAAATTTTGGTTAATCGCAGTTAATTCATCATTTAACAAGAGGGGCAATTACTTTTTCTTATACAAAATGTTACAGGTAACAAGTATATCAAACAACCTTTTAAGGACTCTACTGGATTTTTGTTTTTTGCTAGCGCAGCCTAAGAATAGATTACCCTCTTGTTTGTGTGGTTTTATTTCATGTTTTATATCTTTTTTGTGATGCGATTAAGGTGTTTTATATTTTATATGCTCCTCATAAAAATGAACTACTGTAAATGAATATGAAGGCTTACTTATGCTGATCCCCAATGTGAAGTTAACAGGAGCGAATAATGCTAACATAAAGTCTAAAGAACTCCAAAAGGCAGCCTGGTGCTGGAAATGGAGAAAATGTCAGTCAACATTAACTCAGTCAACTGGCTAGTTACACACACGGAGTAGCCTCACATGTCAAAGTGTATTTAGAGGATGAGAAAAAAAATCAATTCAAACAGCAGCTTGTTTTTAGTTTTTATAATTATTGTAATCATAATCATCCAAAATAATGCAAAAGTGTATAAATGATAATGAAATCTGATTTTCTTGAGGAAAACCTGTCAATAAAAACCCTTCGACCGGTCCCACCTTCAGTCGGATCTCCCCAAGTTGAAACAAAAGTATCTGCTGTTTTTCACAAAATCACTCTGAAAAATAGTTTGACAGGAATAATGAATTAACAGGTGTCTGCATCCTTGTTCCTCCTGGGTAATTTTACTCATTTGTGGATTTGAAAAGCAGAACTCTGAGCACCTGCACGGAAAAGTAATCACAAAGTCTGTGGAACTAAGAAAAAACAACTTTTCCTGCTTGGACTAGTGCTTCTGTTATTACTCTCTACACGTTGCTCTGTTGCTGCTAAACCTGCTGCTTATTTGCCTGCTTTTTTGTACTACATCACATCATTTCGGAACACAATCCCTGACCAGCGCTTCCACAAATTCATCCCCCCCCCTCCCTCCAGGTCCAATTGAAAGTCTAATCTTAGCCGGTGTTGTGTGCAAATGGAAAGGAGGACAGCGTCCACAGCATCCTCCCTCTTTACATCCTTGTCAACCGCACACATCTGCATTGATCTGAGCCCGTTTTGAGCCAGAGGGACGGGTGGCAGCGATATCAAGAGGTTGATCCCTATTGATTTGAGCCTAGTGCTCCATGTTCACACGTCCTTCATTTGATAGTGGGCAGCTCCTCTGACCAAAATAGGGCAGCCGCTGATCTCAGTGAAGACATCACATTACTATCTGAACCTCTTTGATTGTGCCATTCGACCTAGGAACAAGTGTGTGTTTAAGAGGAGGGGATGTACGGTTTATAAAGAGACCAGTGTTGGAGTATCAGCTGCTTCATCTGTTATCTCTCAACCTACAACATGGACAGCTATGCAATTGTGCAGCAAATGATGTGTAACAAGGATATCAGTTCTCAGATGGCAGGCTTGAAACTAAACCTAAACACAGATGGAGCTCAGTGAAGTAATGTGTTTTCCTGTTAGGGTTTGGAAAAGGATTAAGCTCCACATTTTGAAGAAGAAATCAGTAAAATCCCATCGCACTCGAATATCCATCAAAACCAACATGATTTTAACTTTTTTCTTTTGCTTTTATTACATATGGACTTTTCCTCTCACAATGTCATCTGATTTTAGCATTAATTTGTCCTGTAATGACATTCCCAGCTGTACTGTGTTTCGTAATTAGCATGCTAACTTGAGAGTTATCCATATTGCTTGTCCTTTCGCTCATTATTTCTCTAACAAATGCTTACATCTATCAGTTAAGCTTACCACAAAGGCCATGAAGGAACCCTGTCTTGCCCATAAACAGTAGAACCCAACTGATTTATTGGCAGGCCGATAATATCGGCTGATATTAGGTGTTTGCCAATCTGCTGATATCTGCACTTACAACAGTGGTCGATTAAATGAAAATTAAAGAAAAGATGAGAGAAGCAGTCTTCAGCTGTGTTATGAGGGTTGATGCTGCAACTTCCCTGTTGGCAACACTTGTATTTGGAGCATCACAAACTCAAGAGCCAGCTGATCCGGGCAAAGCTTAAATGAGTAAATAAATAACTTCATGTACCAAATGTTAGGCAAATCTGCTTATGTTTTGAGCAATGAAAGAAAATCAGATATCTATATTGGCATATCAGAGTTTTAAATCACCAAATTTTGCTATTGATATTGGTCTTAAAAATCCTATATTGCCCAGGCTCTAGTCCAGTATAAAAATGGATGTAGCTTCTGGTTCTGAAAGCGAAGCCATTGTGGAAATGCTTTAAGCCTGCATTCAATTTAATGGTGAACAAGGGTGGTCGCTCTGCTTGCAAAAAGACTTCAGGTTGTATAGTAGTTTATAGGAAAATTTTCTTTGTCTTCCTATGCTCTATGACCTCAGTCAATGCTTTCCTTATGACTTGATGGGCTCAATCGCTAGTTTCAAAAACAAGTTTATTTTGTAAATTCTAAAAATTGGAAAGGAGGCTTATCAATGTTATTGATTATCAGTGACTTGCTGATAGAAAGTATTTTGCCAGAGATTGTGCAGTGCCCTTCATTTCACCCCTCTCAATTGTGACATTCAAAACAACAATATGGTGATGGCAAAAATGCTGACTGATTGGCTGGCAACCTGTCCAGGTTGTAGTCCACCTCTCACCCAATGTTAGCTGGGAAAGGCTCTATCCCACCTCCCCCTATTTAAATTGGTTTTAAAAAAATGGGGGCATGGATTAAGGATACTGATATTTGGATAGATATTGGGATTCTGATCCCAAATCAAGAAGCTAGATCAGCTATGGGTGACGACAGATTGATCAAGTTCATTAAAGTCCATGTTGTTCTGTGCTTATAAGTCAGCAGCAGGTTACTAAAATTAGCACTGAAAGCAAAAGATCAGCAGCTTGGAAGTATTTCATAACTGCTATGCCATCAGCCACATTTTGTATATTTGCAGGAGTTTGTGACTTAACCGCTAAGTGTGGTCATGTGAGTTGACACAAAGCTCAGTACAGTCAGAGCAGCAGAGCTAATGTCTGAACTACAGCACCAACTTTTAATTAATGTTCAATGGGTTCTCTTACTTTCGCTCGCACTCTGTGCTAGTATGACATGTTGTCTTCAGCTTGATTCATTATTTTTCACTTCATCTGTCTTTTGTCAACTCCGCACTGTACTGTAAATGACATTTTGTGCATCTGTAAAAAAGCACAGAAAGTAGATACCTGCTTGGCTGAAATTATAGCAGAATGCAAAGTAAAGACTCTCACACTAAGCTGAAGTGAGACTAGTGCAAATAAATTAGATAGAAAGTGTAAATACAAATTAAAATTTTTTTGTTCCCTTTGCAGTTTCATACTTTACTAATAACTACCAATTTAGTTGAATTTAATGTATTTATTTGCTAATTTTACTGTTCAAAGTGGAGCCTTTTCTAGAACGGATGACTCCTGGGAAATGGAAAAAGATGGCTCACTGCCTCTCTAGGATGGATGGGATACAAAGACATCCCACTAAATATAACGAGAACTATTGGTTAGTGTGCCTATTATTTTCTCTTCTAACAAATGACTCATTTATTCTTTAAATTAGGGATAAAATATTTGATAAATTTTTTTTAAGCAACCAAGGCTATCTCTTGAATTATCTTGTTTTGTACAACAAAAGATTTGTGAAGCTGGAGCCAGACAGTGCATCAACTATCAACTAATTTTCTGTGAAAATCATTATCCTTTCATCAGTAAAGGACCAGTATCACTGCACAGATCCCTCGCTGTGTCGGCTTTATTTTGAAATCAGTTTACAGATGGATTCTTTGTGTTGCAGTGATTCTGTGCGTATACATCAAACCAGCAGTGATTATGACGGCTCTCAAAGTGGAAGTGGCTCACATACGGGTGCTGCTGCAGCTCTGATTTGCTCTCTCGCTCATCCTACAGTACCTCCTACTTGACAGCGAGACATCTACAGACTCTCTCATCCACAAATCTCTCCCTTATGTTACAGTGTTAATGTGCTTCATCTCATCTGCATGAATATCCTGTGATCACACATGCTGATTTTTTTTTTTTAAATGCTGCCTTTGTTAGCCTTTTATTTATTATTCAAATTCGCTAACACAGTGCGTGTGAGTCTGCTACAGTCTCACAGAGCCTCCTGTGCATTAACGAATGATAGACTGTTGCAGTGCATTGCATTGTTCGCCTGTCTAGGTTGCACTAAAGCCACAGACGGACGCGCTCATGTGCGATTTCCACCATTGTGCCTTCCTGCAGTGGTTGTGAATGCCGACCTTGGAGAGGTTTTGTCCCTTCAAGATGCCTGGCCCACTTCGCGACACCCCCTTTTATGAATGGGCCGATCCCTGAGCAGAATGCTAACGAGGCAGGAAGAGGAGAGAGGGGAGGCTAGCTGCTGCAGTGCACAGCAGCGCTTCCATATTGTTTTTAAGTGTCCGGGGTGCAGATCCGATGAGATCGCAGCAGATAGGAGCAGGGCAGTGAAAAGGGGGAAACTGCTCTAGGCAAACGGGGCTCACATGGATTACCCAATTAATAGGCTTCATTCAAACTCTGTGCCATTTCAATTAGAGATGACACGTGGAGTCATTTCTCTGACATAAACTGATGTTGTCAAATCAAGGACAAAGACTAATAGTACTGATTACTGGAGTAGGAAGCTAAATGTTCCTGAGCTTTGCTTTGGAGCATTGTATATTCACTACAGCACCAGTTCTAGTTACACTGGCCCTAACCCCAGTTTGAACCCCTCGTGTATGGGCACTTTTAAGAGGTTTGGTTTCTGATTAACCTAAAGGGTGTTTTAAACAACTACTGTTTAAAACACCCTCTGCAAGAAACATGTAAGACTCTTTAATCTATCATAATGAAAAGATGACATTGTAAAAAAATTTCCTTTGCTGCATCTGTTTTCTGCATTAACTGTCAGCAGGCCGCCATCTTTGTTTTGACTTCCAAAAAGACACAACGTGATTCGTAATAATTTGAAGGTGCTTTATATTGCAAGGTAAAAACCCTGCAATGTTAGAGTGGAAACTTCAACAATCAGATAATCTCCTATAAGCAAACACTTAACAATGGTGGGGAGGATGAACTCCCATTTAACAGGAAGTGACTTCTGGCAGAACCAGGCTCAGGCAGAGGCAGCCATCTGCTGTGACCGGTTGGGAAGTGAGGAGAAGGAGGATCATCCATCAGTGGGTGTAAAACAGAACACAATAGATTTTGGTTTGTTTTGTACAGCAGAAAAAGCACATAACTTATTTTCATTTATTTAAATGTAAGTATTCAAAGAAGGAACTACAGCAGCCACAGTGCATTGAGTGAACACTACACACTAGCCTTATTAGCCTAAACGAACTGTAAAAAGATTAAAAAATAGCACAGCTAGCATTGACAGCACAATAAATTTGCAACTGCTGTGTTTTATAATTAAATGAAACAACAGTCTGAGGAGACCAGAGGGCACCTACCCATATTTATGATTTCTGAAAATAGAATCAAATCAGCAGAAGAATTATTGCGGAATGCTCATGCTCCAAGCAAGGAATTCCAAAATTTCCATCCCATAATTTTTCTGGTCTGATGAGAGAGGCTCCTTCACATCGAGCTTGGTCTAGGGGGAAATCCAACCTTAAAAGCCACCTTTTAAATTGGGCCAAGCTCCCTTTCAGTCATCTTCCCATGCACCCCTGGATTGATGCCAGTGCTGCTCTTATTGTAGATGACTCCCTTGAAATCCCATTCTGCCTGTTTGCATTTGCACCTCTGTGGCAAGTGCTGGATTTCTCCTAGTGTGTCAAAACAACAAAAGAACTGGAAAGTCTTTTGTTGAAAGTCACATTGGCACAATGATCAGCAAGGTACCTTGGCACTTGGATAATCTGTCAGTTCAAATTTACAGTGTACAGTCTCATAAATGTGGGGAAAAAGGGATAACCATCTGCCTGGTCATACTTCTAACATGCCATGCCATCTTTGGACCTGGAAACTATGAACTCTTCGACTTAAAACCTCTGTTCACTCTCTGAGTGGTATCCAGGAAGTCATTTTAACAAAGGAGTGGATATTTCCTCTGCCTAACCTTAAGGCCAAGTTAACTTTGCAGTCATGCAAATGGTCAGGACAGGACTTTCAGGGAGCAGCTATCTAGATAAAAGCAGCACTGAAATCGGTGCAGTTGCACAAGAAGATTACCTTGTAGGGGGGATCAGCCAAATTTAAATCATATATTGTTTTTTAATCTTTTATGAGTGGATTCTCAAAATATTTTGATGTCACCTCTTAAAACCATTACTAGACCAAGCATATTAAAATATGTCGGTTCAAATACGTCCACATTCAAAGTCTCAAGCACCAAGCAGTGAACTTCCCAATGATGTTGGCCTGTTTTTAGATAATATGCTGGCGGCTGATGCTCTGATATGCAAACTGGTGTTTGCAAAGTTTAAATTAGACTTTTTAGTTGTCTATTTTAACAAAATACATCCACACCAACAGCGTTTTTGATTTGGTTTAAGTGCAGCATGGTGGCGTGGTGGTTAGCACTGTTGCCTCACAGCTAGAAGGTCTGGGCTCGAATCCACCTTGTCTCGGGGCCTCTCTGTGTGGAGTTTGCCTGGGTTTTCTCTGGGTACTTTGGTTTCTTCCCGCAGTCCAAAGACATGCAGTTAGTAGGGTTAGGTTAATTGGTAATTCTAAATTGCCCATAGGTGTGAGTGTGAGCGTGAATGGTTGTCTATCTGGGTTAGCCCTGCGACAGGCTAGTGACCTGTACAGGGTGCACCCTGCCTCTTGCAGCTGGGATAGGCTCCAGCCCCCTCATGACCCTGAACAGGATAAGCAGCAGAGGATGGATGAATGGAATTTGGAGCCAACTGAGTAAAAATGAACTTTAAATGAGTTGGAGCTTGCAGCTTCCATTAGGTAGGGTGAGTTCACAGTTGTGAAAATATGGTATGGTTTGAAAACACTTGTTTTTTAACAGGTGTTTAGTCTGTTCCTCCCACTGCAAAAAAAAAAAAAAAAAAAAAGACTAATATTGGGAAGCTATTATTGTAGTGCTTTTCTCCTTTATTCTGATAAATAAGAATTTTTCCAGTGAGAGGATTATGACCAAACAAGTGACCAGCTGTCCTGGAGGCCATGGGCCTAGTTGTTTGAAGAAATAAAGTCGAGATCAAATGGACTCTATTAATAACATTCTCATATCTTTGAAATATTTTATTTGAACATGTTCTGCTACTTCCTGAGCAAAGATTAAAAAAAATATATGCCCCAAAGAAAAGACAGATGTGTTACAGTGACACGTCGTTCAAAAATCCTCCCTGGAGATGGATTGCATTTACTTGCCAAGCTGTTCTCCTGATTAAGCAATAATGGAACAACCAAAATTTAATTATAGTAAAAACATTCATTAGTTTGGCTACACAATTATGAGAAAATGAAGATGTTACAAGCAGGATGTTCTTTTCCTGTGAAACACCTAAGGGTCAGACTAATGCCTCCATTCATTTAAGCGCATGGCATCAATTAGTCTAACAGATCTATTGTCTGCATAGGTATTTAAATGGATTATTTTTACAGGGGCTGCTATAAGCTCGAATGCATATCCCAGTCCCTTTGTGCTATATCACATTATAGTATTTAACTAATTTGGAAAATACCTCTTTGGTGCAGGGTGGTGGTGGATTGGCAGGTGGGGGTTGTGCCCTTGTTTATGAAGCACTCAGCGGTGTTGTCCATGGTGGTGTCAGATATGAAGACTGATGACCAGGTATCCCGAGTGCTGCCTTCGGATGATCACATCTAAATTCCCCCACCACTTGGCACTAATGGAATTATCTGACTTTCCCTTTATTCCCCAGTCAGGTGCTGCTGTCTTCAGATGCACCCCCCTCCCCCCTCTTTTTATGAAAAAACAAAAAAGCCTTTTCAAGCCAGGTGTGCATGTATATACAGTATAGTGAACTAGGTAAAAGGCTGCGTCTGATTTTCTGTTAAGCTGTGTGGCCCATTAGGATGATTGAGGATCATGTCTTTCCTGTTAAATGAATTCAGTCTCTGGACATGAGTGTAGTGTGACAGTGAGCCACAGTTTTTGAAAAAGAAAGCAAGCTTTTTACATGTGTAATTCCGTCTATTACAATTTTTTTTTTTTTTTTGCATAATCTGTGCTTCTGTCTTTATATAGTAGGTTGACTCACAGTATGGCAGATTGCACTTCCAGCCGGTGATTTATAGAATTGTGTAATGGTTTTTGTGTTTTTTAAAATGCACCCTCTAGGATACGGTAAAACCGAATTTACTTATCTCTACTATCTGCAGTGACAAAACATGCCATGTTTAGGAGAACCAGCAGTTTTTCATTCAGGATTTGCTGCAGTGGTGATTACATCAGCTTCCCTCATTGCTCTGAAATGAACTATATTATGCACAGTATAAAAGGTGGCGGATAAACCAAGTAGAGGCAGGGAAAAAAAACAGGAAGTTGAAGATGGGGGGAAAAAATGCACTGGCAGAAATTATACTCTTCTGGATGTGGACATGGACAGGTAACCATAGTCGTTGTGCTATTATATATTTTTCAAGTCCACTAGGAGTTTGCCTGAAAGGATGCATGTGTAGTTGGTTCACTGTAGTGTAGTGTGTCCGCAGGCCAGTCCATGAAGTTGTAAAAAACTGTGAGATGCAAGCGTGTCCGCTTGGAACCTTTGATGAAACTTAGGTCGCTCAGTCTTAAGTGAACCTTTGCATACTTGTGTATGGAAAGTATAACATACCCATAACTACATTCAGACTGACAGCTCAAAGAGTTTAGTGAAGAGTGCCGAACAGTTCGAGGGATATGCAGGTCGCATCTTCTCAATAAAAAGGTAGCAGCCACCGCCAAAAGCATACCCTGTTTATCATGTATTTTAGCCTAAATTGCACTATGATTGACAAAATGAATACCATGCTATATATAAGAAATCTTGACCTTATTAGCAAAATATTTACTAAGGTTAGTGAGCAGTAGGGTCAGTTCTTTTTGTACAGTTAAACTTCTTTTAGCAACCAGAATGGTAAATGGACTAGTTCTTATGTAGTGCTTTTCTACTCTATGCGAGCATTCAAAGCGCTTATACAACACATTTGCATTCACCCATTCACACAAGCACTTCCCTATGAAACAAAGTGCTAACATTCATACTTAAACGCTTGTGTCGGAGGGCAACTTGGGGGTCAGTATCTTGCCCAAGGATACTTTGGCATGCAGCCAGCAATCGAGCTGCCAACCTTTTGATTAGTAGGTGACCTGCTCTGCCTCCTGAGCCACAGCCACCCAGATCAGTGCAGATCACACAGAAGAGTCGCCACCTGCTGACCACTCTAAAAGATTCAAGACACTTTTGCACTGGCTTTACTTCTTAGAAAGTGTGATTGATTGTCTGTCTCTGTGTGTTAGTCTTCTGATAGACTGGCAACCTGTCCAGGGTGTACCCCGCCTCCCTATGACAGCTGGGAACTAATCAAATCTCTAAAGTGTAGTCATTTTTTTTGCTTTTTCGTTGTTCTTTTTGATTGTATGCTTGAGCCATTAGGGCTGCTAATTAGATCTGGCAGCAGGACTTTGTATAGTACTAATAGATTGTACCCATTGTAGCAATATGGTGCAGGTTAGGAGTTTTTTAATCAATACAGATGAATATATTAGAGCTATTCCAGTGATTAAAGTTTTCTAATGAGAATCAGCAGAAGCCCCTTCATAGTATTTAGATGTATTCTGACCCTTGGAAGGCGCTCACTCTTGAATAACCAGTAATAAACTCTTCAACCAATCACTATAGTCCTCAAACTGTTTGGTCTGAGATCTGATCAGGTACACATTGTTTAATTCTGGCCATAATCTGTTTGAATTTACATCACTGCACTCCTTTTACAATGTAGCCTTAAAGTCTGTTTAATATCAGGGAATACCAGTTTAAAACAGAGTTCCATGAATATCTCACAACAAAGAAAAATAAATTAAGATCGCAATTAGTCTAGTCAGGCCATAATAATATAACACGTACTAATCGTGTTTCTTTTTGGGATGGATAGATTCTTTGTTGTGAGACTTTAGTGGGGCAAACCATATCCTTGTAAGTATTTGAAATACCATTTCATTTCATATCTCACTGTATAACAGTATTGTCTGCAAACTCATCTGTTAAATTGGTCTCTTTGTAAAAGCAGTATTTTAAATGTGGTAGTTTAAGTACACCTTTGATATCTTTGGTTTTCACAAAGTATTTCCATGGTCTGGTTAAGATAAGATGCAACTGATATCTTGTCCTTGGGTGTTGAACTTAGGGATTGAAAGAAAATCCTATCTGTGGTATCCCACCCACACCACTTAAAATAAAGAACAGATAAAACCATCTGTAATCAAACATCCTCCATTCATTCTACTCTAGAGAAAAAAAATTGATGATTCCAAAATTAGATACATCTCCTGTAGCCTTTTAACTAATCTAACACTCTAAAATCATCTAGAGAAACAATATAAGAAGAGGCCCAAAGTCCCAGTGGCCACGTTTTTTTGGTGCGAATGCTGATACTTATTTTATATTTGATGATATTCACATTATATTATATTGTAAAGAGAAAATGTTAACTGTTAACTTTCCAACAGTCATTTTGACAAACTAGTCAGAAACTTGCATCTCATGAAGTTGCTGCTTAAGAGGAGCATTGGACAAAATATGTAATGACAGCATTTTCTGCATTATAATTCATAACGATGCACAACAAGTACAATGTTTGCCAAAATCAATTCTGTGATAGGCCAATATAGACAGGTAATAAAGACCAAACATTATCTCCTCTGACTGAAATTGGTTGATACGAGGCGCAAATTCCACTGATAAATCTCTAAATCTGTTTCGATGGAGGGAATGAGGATTCTCGGTGACAGTAGGCCAGATTTCTAACCCAGATATATAAATGGGAACTCGCAAAATACCCAGTGTATGTTTATTGTCTTGGGAAGGACAGACTATATTCAAAAGGTGACTATTGGTGCACATGTACACCCTATGTACTGCTACATTCTGTGTGCGCATGCACATTTGCAATGGGGGTTCTGATACACCCCATAAACATTACTCAAGGAACTGACCAACAGATATTTATACTCAGGTCCCTCCATTTTTTGTTTATTAATACTCATTTTTGTAGGTTTCACCCACCTTTGGCTCCAATCTGTTACAGATAGTGTGCTCACTCTCTGTGATGTCAACTAAATCCTGAACAAATCTATATTTAGATTGGGGGAATTTGTGGGCTGAAAATGCCTCTAAAAACACCTTCCCCGTGGAATTTCATTTGTTCTTCTGCACCATAATCAATACTGTACACGTGGCATTGGAGTGAGAGAAAAAATCAGAAGTAGCACTCGGTGTGACTTTCCAACTGTTGTAGCCCATCTCCTTCAAGGTTTTGCAGGTTCTCTAACCTTTAGCATCAACAAGACAGTTTTACCCAGAGAACAGCCACTTCTGGGATATGTTCTTTGTCAGATCAGATCTCTATAAATCCTAAAGGTGGTTTTGAGGGAAAATCCCAGCAGATCAGCAGTTTTTGAAATACTCGAACCAGCCCATCTGGCACCAACACCTGGCCATGTTCAAAATCTCTTTAAATCACCTTTCTTGTCCATTGTGATGCTTGGTTTGAACTTCAGAAGGTTGTCTTGACTCTGCTTGTCAAAAAAAAAGTTGATACTCAGATACTAATTGATATTTAAAATTACTATCAGATTAGATACTCATTTTCAACACTATCAGTGCCAACAGTTCTGTCTTTGTCTCCTCCAGATGACCTTTAACTTGACACTAGTGGTGGGCGAATCGATCCAAATATCAATAATATCGATACCAATGTTGGTATTGATATTGATCAATACCAGTGTAATGAGATCGATATTTTAGCTTTAGTTTCTCTCCTGTATGCAGTGCTACAGTTTCATCAAAGATGCGAGCTGACTGTTACAGCACAGAGCAGGCACACTTTGCTTCTCCCCTTCCCACATTGTTTTTACGTTATACCGTCACATGATGTAACATATTTACTTGGGAAAAAAAGGAATTTGTCAGCTGTCGCAAACTCCCAGCCTGCGGGCCACTTCCGGCCCCGCCCCCTACTTCTGGCCCGTGATTTGATGTAAAAAATATAAGACAATCTGGCCCTTTAAGTTACTTTTTTGACATTTTGCTTTCCCCTCCAATTAAGAGGAGTTAGTGAAATGTCAAAAAAGTAACTTACAGGGCCAAATTGTCTTTTATATTTGACATCAAATTGTGGTCCGGAGGTAGGGGGCGGGGCTGGAGGCATAAATGTTTCATAACGTTGTGGAGTGATAATTTTGTACAGCTTGTTTATTTAGGAAAAAATCCAGAAAATTTGTGAATGAATGGATATTTTTTATTACATTTTTATAT